>OOFJ01103779.1:0-37583 GCA_900323375.1 Benthosema glaciale
TGTAGTGTGTGTAGATTGTGTATTGCACGCACGCACGCGCACGCACGCACGCACGCACACACACACACACACACACACACACACACACACACACACACACACACACACACACACACACACACACACACACACACACACACACCACACACAATAGCTGCATCCACACAAAAAGATGCAATCACTGCAATGCAATGCATGCAAATAAAAAGCTATCTTCAAAGCAATATCCAAGCTTTTTACAGTAAACTGCCCTATAACTTGTTTTGATGTGTCTGTTGGCCATTCATTAAAAATAATTAAACATAATCTGTTGGGAATGGTTTGTGGAAAGACTATCCTGCCCATGCCCAGTCAGTCCCCATCAGTGCCCTTTGCTTTGTGCCAGCTGAGCTCCGCCTCCGCCTCCACCCGGCCTGCCGGTATAAAAAGCAGGCGCGCACACTCAGTAGTTCTTCTAGCCACGTCAGCCGGAGTTGTAGGACCAGTCTCTGCTTCAAGTACAACCGAAGCCCCACTCACTGTCAAGGTAATGTCGACATTAACGTTTTATTCAACACATTAGTGAGTTATGTTTACCTTTTGATTGCGCAGCTTTCGTGTAGGGCTCGTTCCAGATGTAAGGATGATCACAGGAGGAGGTAGCGCGACTAGCGAGGCAGTGCCTTTGTTAGCCGGTCGGTTGCTTGTTCAGCGTTAGCATAATGACTAAACTTAGATATTGTAACAAAAGATGCTGTGGCTACGTTTTATAGACTCTAAATTTGTACCGCATCAATGTAACTATTTCCACCACACGTACACTTGGCAATGGAGGAGTGCATGTTACAATGTGTCCTGCTATTAACAAAGGGCTGTGGCCCATGTGGTTTTGTGACGTTAGGCCGAAAGCCGGATAAATGGTAACGATAAGTGAACTTTTGGGCATTCATCTTGACTCACAGAGTCATGAAGCACTTCACTGTCGCACAGCTGGTCTGACGGATGATGGCTCAGTCAGCTGGCTGGGGGACTCTCTAGAGTACTCTCTGACCAATGCAGCTGGCCGGGCTGGGCCTGGCTGTGCTACATTGTCACCAGCCATCGGTTCCTACTCTGAACACCGCATGCGCTACAAAAGAAAACCCACGCCCATGCGCAACTGGGTCACTCACTACTAGTAGGTTGAATGACATCCCCCGGCAAGGGATCAAGTCAAGAGTTGCACAATCTGCTGACTGGATCATGGCTTGTGATGATCACTGAAAAGTCACCTCGTCCCCGCTAGCGCTATGTCGTTAAGGTGACGCTATATATATATAGTGCAAGAGGTTAACCTTCATGCCGTTTGGTTTGTGATGGGGTCGGGGGCTTGTGCCAGTTGTACTCAACAACCGTGAGTGATCAGTTTTGATGCCTTAATTAACACTGTACGTTGTGTATTGGTGCCAGTTTTCTGACTCCGTTTACTGCTGCGTTTCAGAATCATGTCTAACGAGGAACGCACCTTCATTGCCGTCAAGCCCGATGGAGTTCACAGGGGACTTGTTGGAGAGATCATCAAGCGGTTTGAAGTGAAAGGCTTCAAACTTGTGGCGTTGAAAATGACACATGTAAGTAAAATCTAGTGGTGGATATTGCTTGCAATCTCACGATGGATATGTATCACGATACAGAGGCTACGATACATATCAATATATCGATTATACGTTTATTCAAAAATAATGACCATGTTGCACAAATACAATAAAACACTCTCAGGCTCACAGAGCTTTAAATTAAAATAAATTTTAAACAGCCTAACAAGGGGTCTGGGAAGAGTGCATTTTAACTTGCAAGGGGAGCTTTGGCACCCCTTGCAGTGTTTGTCAACACTGATTACCCAGATATTCATGCCCTTTATTGACGTATCGATGATTCACCTATCGTCAGAGTGTTCGAACGATATATTGCAATATCGATTAATTGAATGCACCACTAGTAAAATCTATAGCTGTTCAAAAATCGGCATTAATTCTGTTGCATATATGCAAGAAGTGTTTAGTTTACATTTGTTGTGCACGTTCCTGGTGACCTCTAGATTAAGACTAGTGACCTGGGACCAGATTAGCATCAAGTGCCACATTCAGTGTCGGAATTATCCTTCCGTGCAAGCATAGGATTCAGTGGTGTGCACAGATGGTGCACTTGACTAGGTAGCAGGCGTGTCACCACCATTCAGTGTTTGTTTCCCCTATATGAAAGCCTATTGGCCCATTTAAGATTGCTTGAACTGCAAATATGCCATTTTTGCCTAACCTGGGAATTTTGGCCAGGTATAGGCTACAAATGGAACAAAATTAATTAAAAACTGCACATTCAGCGCCACTTTCAGATACCCTGTGACACCCCTGCTAGGTAGGTACTAGGTGGTGCTAGAGCATCTGTGCAAAAGTGCCTTTTGCCCCCTCAACAGCATGGCCCATGGAGACGTCACTCAATTCTGGATTAAAAGCTTGTATTATTTATGCCCCAAAGTCGGCACGGTGTGTTCTTTTTTTTTTCTTCTCACTCTGGTACCTGCCCTCTTAATGTCTGTGCATACCCCTGGTGGGGTTGGAGGTTCTAGTCTTCAGTCAGACTCTCTTCAATGTGACCTATTTAGGTTATCCCCCCCGGATGAATAAAACATAAACTGGTTTAGCTGATCTATGCACTGTGCTTTCCTGGCAACTGTGTGTTTTAACTTGTGCTACTCCTGTGCAGCCGGTAGATGATTTTGTCTAAAGATGGTAATGGTTTGTTTCATCCCCCCTCCCTCCCGTCGCAGGCCTCTCAAGATCTCCTGAAGCAGCACTATGACGACCTTAAAGACAGACCATTCTTCGCAGGCCTTGTCGACTACATGCACTCTGGCCCAATCGTTGCCATGGTAAGCTGGTGAAACGCAAATGGCTGGGCATTGTTTAACCGAGGCACTTTGTGTCTCAAGTGAAAGTAGCCTTTTGATACCCTCTGGGGCAGAGTAACCCTTTGTGGTGTCTGGTGCTGTGACCCATTTTGGTTGTTAGCGGGGAAGGGGAAGAGATGGGAATATGAAAATGTGTTTGAAACATAAAATGAGCTAAATTTTCACCTCCCTTGTGGTTTTAATTCCAGGTTTGGGAAGGAAAGGGGGCCGTGAAAACTGGAAGGGTGATGTTGGGTGAGACCAATCCTGCCGCCTCCCTACCAGGCACAATCAGAGGAGACTTCTGCATCGATGTCGGAAGGTAAGGGCCACTGTCATGCTGCTGTTCCATCAAAGTACAAAGTCGCCTTGAGAGCATCGCTCCTGTTTACAAACTCTGTCCATGCCAATCTGGAAGTGTGCATTCTTGGTTGAAAGTGCTGATGAGCATAAAACACTGGCACTTGAGCTCTTGGCTGGATTCTTGTGATTAACACTTATATTTGTTTTCTTCCCCTGCTTGTCCAGGAACATCTGCCACGGCAGTGACGCAGTAGAAAGCGCCAAGCAGGAAATTGGCCTGTGGTTCAAGCCAGAGGAGCTGGTGGACTGGAAAACCTGCGCGCACGACTGGATCTACTAAACCTGCTCCGGCCATGACGTTGACCTTAAACACTGGTTAAGGACTGGTTAACTTGCCTCCAAGCCTGACTTCTCCCACTATTGGAGGATGGAGGAAAAGAGCTGTTTCTAAATCGGTGTGACATCTCACATTCCTGTTGTACCTTATCATCCTACTGTACCTGTCTGATTGGTCTCTTTGTAGGACCATTGTCAGTGTATTGCTGGTTCCATTTCAGAGTTCTATTCCTTATGAACATTGCATTCCCCAGACTAGATGTGCTGGTTCCATTCCTGACTTCTATTCCTCATGGACATTGCATTCCCCAGGTCTACAGAAAATGTACTGTATGTCATGTTTGTTTAATGGAGAACAAGTTTCAAATAAAAAGCACTTCATTCCCATTTTTGTTTCTTTCTCATGCATGGACAAAATGGGACGTACTAGCGGTTCCCACGGTTGTGACATTCCTGGACATATTTTTGAAATTTTCAGTCCTGGAAGAGGCTTATATATTTACTGTTTTCCAAAACCATTAACATTACATTAAAGGTACAATGTAGTGCACTGAGGCCTACAGCATGTCATGTGACAAAATAATAGAGCTACAAGCTGTCTTGTCTATCTGTATCCTGGGGCTTTGACAATGCTGGTTGTAAAAGCCTCACCAATTGCATGGAAATGGGGTAAAATGCTTATATAATATAGACTAAGCTTGAGACCCAGATGGCCTGATTGATTTGGTACTATGGGGAGAATCTGTTTCAATTAAACACCAGTACAAGCAGGCCCTGACGTTGACGGCATTGACAAATGCATTACATTTTAGAGCCAGAATGATGCTTAGTATAAACCTGCCCATTAGGGCTGGCCTTATCTGAAGAGATTAAGAATAGATTTGCACTGGGGAGGCTGCCAAAAGGATCACATGGCAGGATTTGAAGAAAGTCACCTGACTCACCTGTCACCGTGAAAAGCTTAAAGGACAACTTTGGTTGTCCAACTTTGGAAAAGTTCACAGGATCTACTGAATGTGAAGGAGGTGACAAAATGACATTTTGAGCCTATAACACAGGGGGCTGCCATACTGTTATCACATGATCTGAATGTGTAGGGGGTACTATAGGGGCCCTATAGTACCCCCTACACATTCAGTAGATCCTGTGATCTTTGTGGCCAAATATAATTTCCTGGGGTCTAGTAGGACTATAGTACTGTAGATAAAAAAAAAATCGCTATCAGATTGTCAAAAAATACATATTTAGCCCCATGTTCGAATGCCCCCGCCCCCCTGTCAAAAACAGTTAAAATCGCTAAAACGAAGGAAAGCAGCAAGTAAAGAAAAAATATCTCTAACCTTTGTCTAATAACCTAAAATATGAACTTTGGTTGAAAATTAAACAATTTAGAAATAGACGGATTCTGTATGCTCCAAGTAATGACATTTTATTCAGTGTAAAAGTTAGATCTTACAAAACCACCTTTTCACAGCCATGCGGAAACAGTTTGCAATGTTTGTAAACAAATGAGCAATCATTACAACCAATAATGTTCAATTGTTTGATTTTATTTACAAATACAAGAAAGTCTATCAAAGCTTGATCACAGCACAAATTTACCATATGAAAGGAAACGTGTATAGACGCTATCAAAAAGATGTACAAACTTTAAACTGCAATCTAATATGTACCTCAAGGGTCAGTGTTAATAATTTCAATAGATTTATAACTATTCTGAACATATATTTTTTTATTTGTATCCAAAATAAATTTCGAACCATAACTTAACCCTCTCAATTCACAATAACAGTTTCTGACAATAATAATCCCAATACGATAAGTCATTTTTATCAAATATATATAGCACCACGATATAATGGTTGAATATAGTTGGGGCTATCACATACAAAAGACCCGTGTTAGTATCCAAGGAAAAAAAAACTATCTCCAATCTAGTCCATGGCACTGTACAGATCTAAAAGGATTGTTTGGGTGTAATCACTGCAGAACCTCCATGACAATCCTTCTGAATCTGAGTGTGGAACGTGACTGGGAGATGGACAGAAGGAACAACCAATGACAATTACAACAAAAACAAGCTCAGAACAACATCAGCACAATGTTTTCTTCTTTCTTTTCTTTTTTTCCAACAACATGCATTCAGTTGATCAACGCACCCAGGCCCGTATATGCTCCTCACTCAGTCCTGACTGGTCCCGACACCCCGCATAGATCCTGTGATGATGAGCTAGGTCTAAGAAATGTGGTAGCATATTGCATAACACTTGCCGGTTTTCACAGATCTTAGGAGGTGGACATGTAGAACTACTGGGTGCGGAAAAGCAAAGATGTTCATCATAGATTGGGAGTCAAGTTGAGAAGGGGATGTTTAGATTGACTACTCACAAGGGAAAATGAGAATGGCTTTAAAAGAAGCCTTTTTTTTCCTTGACAAAAAGAAATATGCAAACAGTGTTGATTGTGCGTTTGATTATTTTGGGTTATCTGGGAGAGGGTAGCAGCAAAGTTAGCCCATGAAACAGTCTTATCTTTTGTACTAAGATTATTATGCAGTTTGGTCAGTAAATTAAGATTGTGACCATCGTTTAAATGCTCAATTCTCCCCTTCCAAATCAGGGAGGGAAATGAATCCTAACTGAATTAAATTCTAACCTGAAACCCATGTATGATTGTGACTACTTTTATTGCTCATTTGGTCTTGTAACCATAGCCATCTAGTTTAGTTTTGTATCCAATGAAGCTGTAGACAAAGAAAAGTGGAACCTTGTAGAAAAACGATTAATCGATAATCCCGTTAGAATTAACAGTGGAAAGAAATCCATAGCAAAGCAAGAAGACGAGAAGAGCTTCACTAAACATAGCCTTGAACGTTTGAACACAAAGTGTTTCTACATTATCAAGCCACAACACAGAACAGTGGGAGTAATAAGCAATAAAACATTCATACATCAAATGGGAAGCAAGACCTTTTTCTTTTCTTTTAAGGATATGGCAAAGACGTCCTCTTTGCGCTGCTTTTCACAAACTTATGAAATTAGATTAGACTTGTAATGCAACTATCTGTTGGCGACAACATGATGTGTGACATGCAGTTGAATAAAATAAAAAACATATTTTCAACATAAAAAGTGTCAACAGGACGCAGTTGAAAATATGCATTAAAAAAAATAATCAAACTAAACCTTGCATGACTGTCGCCAAAGCATAAATCAGGCTTTATAACCAAGAACATGTTTCCAAAAAATGCTTCCTGAGAATTGAATTGTGAACCTTACTGGTATAAAGACAAGTTATGCATCATTTGCCATCACTGAAGAGCTTAAAACTTATGCTTTTCAATATAGTATTTGGCCATATACAGCAATGCTATGTCATTTATCAACCCCAGCTCACAAAAGAAACCACAGTTATACAATACAATTTAGTTAAATCATCATAGTTAAATCATCTTATTTAAATGTAGTGATCTGTGAATCTAGAAGGTGTAAGACATAAATATGGGAACTATTATTGCATATCAAATTAGAGGACTTTGTGTGCTGTGAAAAACAGTTTGGTGACTAGTTTTCAAGTTGAACATTTTAGGTTATAGTTTGCATATGCTATTTCACTGCCTAGTTTACACGTTGTCTTTACATTGCTAAACTTGCCTAGCATGAGGAGGTAGTAGATAAATAGCTGCATAAATCTAGCTGTAAATAACAAAAGAATGTGGATTCGTTTTTCCCACACATGCATGCAGTAGAGAGAATTACGAACTAATCAGGATCTTTGCTCCATTCCATCATAGCCGCAAGAATCTGTTCTGACCAAATATAACAATCTGTATTATGCAACTTTTAGATCCCATTGTCTGTGTGAATGTTGCCTTCAAAGGTAATGGTAAAGCAGTGCATCATTTGTACTCTTATTACCGACTATAAAACACGTTATTCTGTGGCTCAACTGAATAACTGACTCGAGTTTGCATCCATATGGCTCTGACAAGAGAACTGTCCAAGCAATGAAAAACAAAAGTAATGCTTTGCATATCATTGTAATGTCTCTGACACAACCATTCAGTTTTCGCTCAACTGTTTGGTTAAGAGATCATTACTTCGGTTTTCTCAAAGTAGCGCAAATGCTTTTCTACGACCACCTTTTTATTATAAATAGAGCCTCCAGCTCCAGCAATTTTGGACCCCTTTGTCCGCCGCTGGATATGAATGTTTATGCATGGTCCAAAAACAGTCAGTAAATCTGCCTGCGAAAGCCGATGACCTGAAGACTTGTAGAGGTGATTTTCAACATGCAAATCTGACTAGTTTGACTCCTGTAGTGCAATCAGTGACAGTGTTCGCATAATGTGCCCATAATGACCACAACTTGCATACTATGCATGGCCAAAGAATTTTCTATGAGTGAGTATGCAAGTTTGGACAATGGGAATAAAATAACTTGTCAGAGTGTGCCCCATCATACCAGTAAGGTTTCTGATTTATACAATATACTCTGCTGGTCAGCTATTGGGACCCCTTGAAATGTTACCCCCCTTTTTTCCTTTTTTATACCTCATCTACAGCTTCACTATTTATGTTCAATATTATATAATACATTTATAATTTAAGGATTTTGCAGGGGGAAAATGAATGTAAAGTAAGATAATCTATTAAGGTTTTTAAACAAAGACAAAAATAAACCTTAAATAATAGAATAATTATAGACAATACAGTTTTTCACAGTAAAGACTGTTCTTGGTCTGAGTGACAGCTGCCTAAATTTCCACACTAAACAAGCAAACCAAACATTACTAAATGTGTAAACATTAGACAGGATTGCTAATTGTCTGCATTTTCTATTAACGGGCAAATTTACCAGATGACATGTGGAAAATTACCAGGTGTGAAGGGTACTGGAGTCTTACAGAGCTAAGTGCAGAGTGTGCTTGTAAAAAGCCACTCACATACATGCATGTGGATCACTGTAATAAGTTGCAGACAAGATTTAAGGAGAATTTCTCACAGAAATTTTAGAAACAGTTCTACGCCAATCATCAAGTTCAGCCAAATTGAAACACCCGTGTTGTGTTAAGACTACATTTGAAACTCACTAATTAATATATCCATAGACAAAACATTTTAACCACTATTTTGCACTGAATAGCAACACAAAAGGCTGATCTACAAACTCACAATGAGTCTTCATGTAAAGCATATGGGTTTGTAGATCGGCCATTTTCACTATTGAATACTTTTGCCCTTAATTTAGTCTTACTATGGTTGAAAAGGTTTCAACATTTTTACCTATTAATGAAATGCCCAAAATAGGGACATCCGGATGAAAGTCGTTAAATGTATCATGATATATTTAGTTTTTTTTTTTTTACAATTAAGTGCAGCCGGGGGGAAAAAAGTCAACCTGTTATTAAAGAGAAGGCAACAAGGGGGGGACCAATGCTGAGCATCACTGTACTATTCAAAACCCACTCTTTAAATCACATCTGTTATAGCTATATACTGTAGTTCTATATGAATAGGTCTCATCATATTTTATGAATATAATCACTCTGATGTACATCACACTTAAGTACCCCATCCAGCCACCAAAAGGAAAATACAAAATAAGTAATCATTTAAGACAAACTAAAAACACTAAAAACAAAAAGAGAAAAAAGCAAAATATATATATATATATATCAAGACTTCAAGTACTATAAACAAAGCAAGTCCTCCTGGCAAAATTGTTAAAATAAAAAAAGAAAAATCAAAATATACATAATTCGATTTCCATAATCACCCTCTGTTCTCTCCAGGTCAATGGGAATTCTGCACGTAACGTTAGTAGCTGGCTCTCATACCTGATAAAATGAAAATAAATCGAAAGACCTGGCTCAATGAATGTTTTGTCACAGTTTCTACAGGTCTCTGTGCGTGGCCCAGACTTGGGTGGGGTCAGAGTATTGGCGGAGGCAGGATGGAAGGCCGAGACAGACCCATGTCTAAGCTCCTGCTTCAAGGAAACATGGGGTTTTGTGTGGATTCTTCCAGAAGTCTAATGTGTCTTTGTCTGGGTGGCTTTTCGGAGAGGAGAGGTGAGAGATGCTCGTTGCGGAATCATCCAGAGAATGCCCAGATATCAGTAACCCACCATTCCCCGGGTGTTTTTTGGAGGCACAGAGCAACCCCTCACTCATAACCCTGTAGGTGGTGTGAGGAGTGATCGAGTCTTGTGTATGTGCACACACGGCTACGAGGTTAGAAACAGAAAACAAAACAAAAAAAAAGTTAACTCTTGAGGACCATGAAGCATGAACCAAACCTCCCCCTGCCATGGGAGAGGTGCAATGTTGGTCTATGAGTGTTGGGTTTCTTTTGAGGTGAATTTGTACTGTTGTCTCCCCCCCCACACATCCTGTCCCTTGAGTCTCCATCCTGCTTGGTTCCTCTGACCTCAGGGCTCCTGTTTGATGTAGTAGCTGCCTGAGCCGTTGCTCTCTTGGTCGGAGATGCCTTGGGAGAAGGTAAACTCATCCACCTCTGTTGCCTCCTCCTTTAATCGCAGCAGAGACTCTGGCAGTGGGGGGCAGAGACAGAGAGGAAGAAAGAGAGAGGAAGAGAAGGACAAACAAGATGAGTAAGTTGACAAACACCCTTCCAATATGAGGAAGAACCTTAGTGTTGGTTTCCAGTTAAGTCAGATGTCTCAGTTTCTCCATGCACAGCAAGCACCAACGTAGCTACTTGTTCATGCCATATGATTATCCACAAACGGGTGGTAATGTAACAATACATTGCAACTGATGTTATGTTTTAACTGTGCGGTTTCATTCTTTACCTACAGTTGCATGTCTGTCACTCACCGAAAATGTGTTGCATTGGTAGCTTGAAAATCGGTCATTTTTCATAGATCGACAAAGTAATGTGACAAAGTACAAGTTAGGCTTAACACAGATAACACTTGTTTTGAGAAGAACAATGAGTCACAACAAGCACACATTCACCAAGTAAATTGAACAATTGAAACATGCAGCATCAACAGTAGTAGTGGCATCCACCACACAGCTAGCTCCACTGTGAGGAACCTACAAACGCTCCTTTAAGCAGCACCCTCTCCTTCGAAATGCTCATGTGCCGTGCTTGGTTTTCATTAGAGTGCCATTACCTGGTTTGTGGGTTTGGTGGAGGTGGGTGCGGGGCCGGGGGCGAGTGGGCCCCTGGGCGGGATAAGGGGGCGGACTCTGCTCTTCGTCCCCCGAGAAGCTCCTCCTCCTGCCTGCCTGACTGAAGGGCCGTCGACCAACTGGAATCTTCCTCTCTAAACACCAAGCCAGACTCGGGGTAAGCTACCAGGGGCTTAATACATACTGGGTTCAGTTAAATTTTAGGTTGCTTGAATGTTCAGATTCAACGTAGGGGGAAAAGGTTAAATCATTAGACCTCAGGTGAGAATTGAAGCAGTAAACCCATGTTGCTGTTGAGCCCATCTGAATAAGCCCTTGGTATTCATGACTACCAACCCAAGTAAGCAGATGCACCATTAACTAACTAAAGCAACGTCATCAAAAAGATTTTACTTTAGTGTACTGAATTATTTTAGGATGAGAGATCAGTGCACCTCAGTGTGCAAGTCTAGGCCATTTGCTTTCAAGTGTCTACAAAAATGTAAAAATGTTGCTTTGGTGTCACATGTGACAGTAACCAAAACACAAATGTCTATATCTTTCACCCAGTACCAAAATATTCTGTAACAGACCGATCGGCCAGATAAAAACATTCCATACACAAAAAACACAAAATCTGACCAGAGAGGTGTCAGAGAGAATGTCCACCTGTAGAGAAACTAGTGACAAAAGGATGGGGAAAGGAAGAAGTGGAAAAAACGGATGGAAAAGTGGGAGCTTGACTGACAAATAGGAAGGACTACTCACTTTTCTTTTGTCCCTTGTACTGTTGGGCCTTTTTCTTCTGTTTGGGCACAGTTGGTGTCAAATCTCTTGTACCTGAATAAGAAATAACGTACTAGGACTTAAATCCATGAGAATACAGTACTTTAACACCATGAGCACCCGGAACCATTTCAGACGCACATAACGTCACCGGGCTTCATCTCAGATGCGGCTAATAGTAGCCAAAACAAAGAACGAACGATCGATCCGGTACAAAGGGAGGTCATATTCTTCCTACCGCGACTAACGACAGGGCCGCCATGGGCGTTTGATCTAGATCAGGAGTTATTCACGTTCAAAAGATTTTTCTAGGAGTCTGTGTTGCTCAATTGTGGGCATATTTCGAAGACCAGCATTAGTGGAGGAACAACCAGGGCCCAGTATGCAAATATAGGGTGGGCCGTGTGTGACGTAGCTGTAGGTCTAACCAATTGAGTCGATTTGAATGTTTTTGTAACCACCTCTTGGAAATAATCAAAACACTAAGGGGAATCAGACTAATATTCATGAGTTATATCAGTATGGCTACGCGAGGCTACGTGTCATGTGCAGTGCTCACTCTGTGCAGCGGGTGGCTGGAGTTGGTATCCAGTCAGCTGACACCAGCCCACGGGGTATAGGTCAGGTGACTCGCAGTCCACCCATTGGTCGTACTCGTCCTCCCAGCCGTCAAAGTGGATCCGCAGCAGTCTGTGGACAATCCGAGTCACCGTGCCGACACACACCAGCCGAGGTTCCATCAGATCCACTGCCTCCAGCTTCATGCCTGGGCGGAAGCCGTGATTTGGGACTTCCTGGAATGCCAAAACACGGCAGAGGGAACAAAAATATGATAATTTTACGCACACCGTAAAAGAAGATTCTGATAACACAAATGATTCTTATCAATGTCTTTGATGTCCTTTTAACTAAATCCAAAAACAACTTCCATCTTCACAGGGGAAATGGATGCAAGGCAATTAAAAAAAGCAAGTGACTTAAAAAAAATAAAGAAAACAAAAACGACTATTACTGAAACATACCTTGTTAAAGAGCTTGACAGGAGCAGCTATTGAACCCGTTTCTCTGAGGTAGTCAAACCATTTAAATGGCAGTTTAGTGTACCCTGAGGGACAGAATCAGTTGTGAAACTGGTATATTAGGCCAAAATAAAAACTTGTTTCTTTCAAATATGAGGCGAGTTCCAAGTAGATTATGTTTCTAATAAAGATATTTCTGAGGATGTGAGCACAGAAGGCTGATACGGGACAGTTTAGTTGGGTGGCGTGTTCGAAGGTTAACACGGAAAGAAGATGAGTACCTCTAGGGGGCGTAAGTTCAATCTCGTTGATTTCACAGAAGCCGACGGGGTAGATCGAAGGCGATGTGGAATGATAGCAGAACCAGTCTGATCCATCCACCGCCTCTGAGCCGTCAATCCCAATCATGAGGTACCCATCAGCCAACACCTGTACAGAGCAGACGGTAGAATCGCCATGGAGGAAGGTAGGGTCAGAGTCACGACAGCTGACTGAAAACTACGCCTACTCTAAAATACCATGCCATTCAATGATTCAGTAGTGCCATCTCCCACTTGGATTTTGTGTGGAACCAGCTCACCTTTCTTACAGTGGCTACACATATAGCTGAGAGATTGAGAGGATCGATGGCCTCAAGTTTCATCCCATCCTTGAACCACTCCCCATTCTGGTCCACGTCTTTCACCTGGCAGAGCAGCAAAGAGGCATTAGCAAATCTTCTCACTCCAATATGCACATTCTCACTCCACATACACAAGACAAACCAAAACAAATACTCAAATGTTCTGAAACTGATCGTGAGAATATTCAACAATAATGGATATAATTTATACAAACACCCACTGGCTAGATAATGCACTTTGACCACTTAGGGTTTATTTTGTCGTACAACGCAAATAGCCAATCTACAAGTTCATTAACATGTTGCATAGAAGTTAATTAAGATTCTAAAGTGCATGTTTGCATTTTGAGCACATCATTATAGCCCAAGTAATCATATGTAAAGAAAAAAAAAGAAAGAAAAATAGATGAACATTTTAATATAATAATTTACCTTCTGGAACAATTGTGAAGGAGCATCAGCCTGACCCTCCATCTTCTTAGTCACATCTGTAAAAAAGATAATGAAGAGTTGTAACTGTGGATGTCACATGACATGACTTCAATGTTAATGTACTCAAATTAGATTATTTATTAAAAATAAAATGTATGTAATGTATTGCTCACATGCAATAAACATGTTCTCTCATCTTCTTTTAAACATAGTTTTAACAAATGGCCTTTCCAAGATTTTAAATGTTATTCCGAGTCCCATAATGTCCTTGTTTCTCACAGCACTTTATATTTTACACATGCTATTGTTTTTATTTTATCTTCAGTTTTATGTAAAGAGCTTTTTTTTCCAATCTTGCTTTATTATGACTCTAGATAATTATCATCTTGTGTGCGCAGTGCATACTGTGTTGGGAGAGACACTCGTTTAGATAATGGTGGCACCATGCCAGCACACAGCCTGCTAAATACCATGGTCTCCACAACACAGCATGGAAAAAGACAGGACAGGCAAGTTACTGCAGGATGGTAATACTTTAGTTTTGTTCCAACTAGGTGATTTCATGTGGTGTCAGATTTATGGTCTACACAAGTTTCCCCACCAGGAAGTGCCACATGTCGGGTGATCAAATCAGGGAAAATCGGGATTTTCTGGTCTACTATCCCTATAAAAGTCTGACTTTGTACAGAGTGGCAGTCCAAATCCAGCCCTAATAACGGTAATCTGATTTAATTTCATATCCAAATAGGAGTGAAACTGGTTTAATGCAGTCTCAGCAAGGCCAAGGAAAGTGATTCAGATAGGCTTAGCAAAAACATATTTTTCAATGTTGTTTTTCCACTGTTCAGAGCAGACATCATAAAACCAATTTCATTCCGGGATCGGATTTGGAGTGTCAGTCAGGAGTGAACATAGTCTTATTCTCTGCTCTTCTTCCTCATGTGGGAATCAATAACAAATCCAGAGGTACTGAATACAAATAAGCAACCCTTCTTATGGTAAATATCCACATAAGTACAGTAACATATAAAACACACAGACTTGACATGCCGTTTGCATGTGGTGCATTGCAAGACGTTTGAATATGGTGTTCGCATTCGAAACCTACCAGATCGCTTGAAGCGGTGTCCGATGCTGCGGGACCAGCCTATGTTATGGATGAGGGGGCTAAACATGTGGCACCAGAAGTCATCGGAGCCATCCTGGCTATCCTCATAGACCAGCCTGAGGCGTCCTCCGGTCACCTGCTCCACCAGCGCCACCCGTGTCCGGCACAGATGGTTCTTATCTACCACCTCCACCCGCATGAATTTCTTAAAGGGGAACTGCATGTTATCATGCACCTAAGGAGCAGATGTATCGAAATGAAATTAAGAAAATACCACAATCACAAACCACAGGTTATATGATATAAGTCATGCTGAAATTTGGTATAACTTGGTTTGCATACAATTTAGACATATAGCAGACGCGCAATGCAGCGCGATGTACGGTAAGCAAGGTAATTAAACGTAGGTAAGCCACTTTTCATGCATTTCGCTGAACCCACGATTATTATTATTCTTTTCCCAGAATTGTCGGCGCATCCCCAATGGCAATAATTCCTGGTACGCCAGTATCGGTGACAACAAAAATGTATTATAACAGAAGTTTCATCAGAGTAAATTGGCAATACAATATGAACAGCAATTACAGCAATTTCACTTCCCCAAAATTATGCACCAGGACTCTTTTTATACGTCTGCTTTGTTTGTGTGTGGACACAAACAGAGGACAGAGAAAGTCAAGACAAATCCGATATGGATGTTGCCGATTCATGTATGCGTGTTTCCATGCGTGCATGGGGGTGACACAGACCTTGGCAGTGAAATCAGGTGGCAGTGTTTTGGCTCCAGTGAGACGTTTCACAAGAAAGGCTTTCCAGTTAGTGTACTTATGTTGTATAGCTGTAAGGGAAATGAGAAACAATTTGCACTCAACTCCACAACTGTCCAGGAACATAAAATAATAAATAACCAATAGTAGATCATTAGGCCTCTATTATACGTGTGCTGACAAAGAGCTTTCGGTTTCCAGAATAACCTAGTCCAATCGGCTTACTTACAAAAGTGTGTGTGCGTGCGCGGCCACACACCTGTGTTGTATTCAAATGTAACTACTGAAAAGCATTACTGACACCATGCATTTTGCTTGACAGTAGACTGATGGTATGTTTGCAGAATGAACAGAATTAAATTAAATTAGAGCCCAAATTTCTGGGCCCGATCCCAATTTTAGAATCCAAAACCACCAATTCCTGATATTTTGTCAAAAGGTGCAACAAATTCCAATCCATTAGAAAAACTTGATTTGATGAATATTCTATTTGAGAAAATTAAATGTATACACAAACAAATAACTACTATTCAAAAATGCTCAAAACTAGCAGATCTACAAGCTCACCTGTTGCAATGACAAGCTTGTATATCAGCAATGTTTTAACATCTCAAAAAGAAAAATGACAATGCTTGCCTATAATGACATGCCCAATAGATTCAGGTTTAAAGTGGTGGAAATGTGACAAAACAGCTGCAAAATTGCAGATGCAATAAAATAAATAAAAGGTCTAATAACTACTGTATATTGACCAAACGGATACATCATTCTGGCTCTAGTTTGAATGACTCACATTTTGGAGGTACAAGGGGCTTGCCACTCGACGCACACCACCCCACCGGATGCACCTCAGGAATACATAGATTACACCAGAAGTCCTTACTGGAATCATTGTCAAAGCCCTCATACCGCAAGAGAGCCTTGAACCCTGGACGAGAATATACACCGTCAAAATCCATTCACACACTTACAATCTCTCAATATTTACACCAACGTACAGAGAGCGTGCCTTTTAAATATTTAACCTATACTATATAGTTCCGTTTACCAGAGTCCCCCAGGAGTCTACACTTGGGTTCCCTCCTTTTCCCCCCTCTACACTAAAAAAATGTATTCAGCAGAAATCGCTGGTCTCCAATAATAACATTGACACATTTTTATCTTGTTGATCTACCATTTTGCACCAAATGTTCACCTAATATAACATGCCAAAAATAAGGACACTGCTTTATGTGGTTAAATACATTTTAAAAAAATATATTGAGCCTTACCTGCTAGCTTGATGATCCCTGCTATCCAGTAGACTTTATTGGAGAAGTTGGTATCCGAGTTGAGGACTTCAACTCTAACTCCTTCTTCTATGTCTCCCCAGCATAAACCCATAGGGGCCTGGAAAACAAGTTGTATCAGGCCAAAGCTTATTCAAATAAAATAATTTGGCCAAATGGTTCTACACAGTTAATTAATGAATTGTCACCATCTACTCACTATGTTTGTACTCACATGTTTGAAACAGCTGACTGGAGCACCACACGTGTTATTGCTACAGATGTATTTGCCCCATTCAAAGATTTCAACAGGGACCACTGGGAGAAGGAAAACATGGAGTTAAGTGGAATGTATTTTCACACCATGACACCACTGCTTGTTTTGTTATAAACATACCAGCTTTTGATTTGGCCTGGTTCTGTTGACTTGCTTGGTATTGGGCATATGCAGCCAGCTTCGCCATTAAGGGCTGTTTCTGTAAAACCTTTGCCTTTTTTGTTGGTGGTTTGCCCTTGAACAATGGAAAACACAATCACCACGTCAATACTGGATGAAGACAGTTTGATCCACTAAGGCTTTAATGCATTTTCACATTTATTTTTACATGCACAATTGCACATGTAATATAAAATTCCAACACATTTGTGGAGAAAAACATGCAGTGCACTCGAGTTTGCACACTTACCTGGAGTCTTGCCAAGATGCTAGCTTTTTTGGAATTTGAAGAATAACTCCTGGAGCAGGATACACTGCAGAAGCGCTTGGTTTTGGAGTAGAACGCATCTCGTACACCAACCATCCCACACATCTCACAGGTGGCTGTGCGGGAACAGACAATAAAAGACACCATTGATGTAATAATCATCTGGCAAGCACAAGCATTGTTAATTTATATTATTTATTCACTACACTGAATTATATCAATCGATTTTCATGGAACAAATACTTTCCAAATTGAAAGAGGGTAGTTCAATCTTGCCCTACAGCTGCAATGGTGGTGAGTTTAACATCATATAATACAAGCAGATCGGAAATTTCTATTGTTGGATCAATGGGCTGTCAATGGAGGGTATTGCAACTCTAGATTCAATCAATTACAAAAGAGATCTAGTGTTGCAAATTGCTGCTAGCTTTATCCTTCAGATCATTTAGCACACCTGCATTCATTAATGTATATTATTAAGCATGTACAATGAGTTCCATAGCTGTAATAAATGTTTCCAACTACTAACTAACCCATGCCAGTCTTGCCATCGGGGTAGGTATACACTTGTCCATTGTTCTTGATGATGGGCAGGGTGGCAGGAATGGAGGGCACCACCTCATCTTCACTGTCCTCTGAGCTGGAACTTGTGGTGGACTCCTCGCTGCAGCTGTCATAGCCGTCAAACATGCCGAAAGAGTCTCTCCGCTTACGCTCTGAACGTGGGGTGCGTTCAGCCTTTACCGATGGAAGAATTATGATGGGGGAAAGGTTTAACCTCGTAATAACTAAGAAATAAAAAAATAATAACGGTTTGCCTTAATAGATCTGTGCAGCTTTTCCAACAACATAGCTGAGCTGTCAGGCGTTGGAGAACATGCCATAATAGGGAAGTTGCACAGAACTTAATGCAAAATGACAATAATTATTGCCCAACAGTAAAAGTCTTCATGACGAAAATACAAATAATACAAGGGCATCAACCATCTGGTCTTTGGGACCATCATTAATGTTATTGATTATTTATCTACTGTGGTAGCTTCCTCATATGAGCATCATAGTAGAACAGCTGACAGACAGTTTAAACGTTATGTTATCCTTCTCAAGCTAACAGCAGTTTAGCAGCACCCAGCAATGCAGCAGCCATAATTAATATACAATTAATACAATAAATGAGACATTCACAGAGAACCAAGGAGCTTGTTGATGGGGAAGACGGGGGGCCTTTATCTGACTTAGCTTCTAGTACTAGCCACTATTAGCATAGCTAGCTAGCTAGCTAGCGGAAACCTGTTTTTCCAGTTTGTATTAAAAGCAAATAGCAAAAGAGTTCAATTATTCAGCTCTTGTACACATACGGAACCAAAAATAAGCAGGGTCTTAAATTAAATTAACGCTAGGCCTTGGGGGGGTTTAACAAGCTTTCGGTTTCATTTATGTAGCAACATAAATACTAGCTTGCTCTACCTCAACAGACAACAACAAAGGACTGGAACGCTTAGCCCAAGCAGATCTTCCCTGATCGGAGCCTCACGGCCCCTTAATAGTTCACTGTTTTACCCACCAGATCCCTTGTGTCCTCCATTAGCCCCTCATATAGATAACGTTGTAATTGACTGGGCCAGCTGATGCGAATAAAACCCCCCTAAATTGGGGGATGCATTGGCTTTTAAAATGGCAAAACGTCTAAAAAATGAATACAACCAAAAGCAGGATATCAACAATTACTCCGGTGTTTCCGCGCATGTGTGAGCGTAACCTACTTTTTTGTGATTGGGCCAGGCTGGAATGTGGGGGTGGGTCACTGACTGATTTAGAAAACAAAAACATTGGGACACCCATCCCTCTGTTGTAATGTACCATGCCACCATTGTAAACAGAAAGGTGATGTCAAAAGTGAAGATTTGAAATTCTTATGACATGATCGATTATATATCATTCTGTATTAACAGTATTATCTTATTTAGGTGAATGTTGATTTTATATATTTTTTATACAACACATCCATTTGAATAAAATAATACAAAATTATAAAATAAAATAAGGCAATGGCAAAAATAAATGGCATAAATAAAATATGCACTATGTCTTTGGATAATACCCTTTATCTAACAAAACATCCAAAGCAGATCATAATTGTCGCTGTTGGGCAGAAAGCTTGTGCCTCTATATTTCAAAACAGACTATATTTCCCTGTAAATTAAAACACAAGCTCAGAAATGCATTGCACCACAAGCTTGTAGGTTTGCTGTTTTAAAGTGAAAATGTCTGTTTGGGTTTTTATAAACATTGAGCTTGTATATAAATCGTAACTACTGGTACATTGATACATTAGAACATAGGTTATTCTTTACATTTCCCAGGGTTTCTATCCGACAGCAACAACATACTATGAAGATTAACAATTGTATAATACTTTATACAGTGATCTGAAATAAAGACATTGCACTTTATTCTCTTTAACTTTATTTACCAATATACACTTATGGTGTAGTATATAGAGCTTTAGTGTTTTATTCACAACATTTAAGACAGTTAGGCCTTTATTATTATAACTCTGCTGTAGACACATTTCCATATTCAACAAAATCTGAATAGAATGTTCAGTATTGTTGTTCTAGTAGCTGAACTAAGCCTTATAAACGTGTCTTGAAATCTATTTGATCTATAATTTACAAACAAATATAAAAATAAAAACAAAACATAAAAAAATAAAACACCATTGAAAGCAATGGCCATCTGGTTTCCGATCCTCACATCACAGTGCTTTAAACAAATATTACTGGAATTCTGTTCGCGCCTTTCTTCAATCCTCAGAATACAATTACTGTAAGATAAACTGAAATAAAAGCTGCAATAGGCTGAACTTCAACAGAACAGAGCAGCATTAAATATAATCTCTATTAAACATTAAACAAATATGGCTGGAAGAACTGCCTGTTGCACACTTCTTTGAGGGTTCATGTGGTTGTGGGGGGGAGTGGATAGTCAGTGCTGGAAGCTGAGGGGAGAAGAGACCTTTATACAGACAAATAGTGGTTCACAAGACCTCCATAATGTGTAGATGGTTTATGATATTAATCACAGAGGAGTTTATTATTAATACCTTAAGACTTATCTTTGGTCTTAGAACAGCTCATCATCGATTACATCATCAACACTTCCTGAGATTGAGGCAGCTTCTGAGGTATGAAGAGAAATAATTTAGTGAATGTATGTTCAGACAGTGACCATACAGTACATGCGAGTGCATGGAATAAGATATGTCGCAGTCTCACAGATGATTGTCAGTGTATAATGCAGAATGCAGATATGCATATGTATCCATTATACACTTTGTCCACCAGAGGATGCTGAAAATGCACACCAAAACAAACTTGGGTTGGAACACATGTAGACACCCCAAATGGGCATTGATTGATTGATTGAAATTTTTATTTAACAGCTTGGAGATTTACAGTACTGTGAGTGGATGACACCATGAAGCATTTCTACTTGTTTACAATAGGGCCTGGGCCCACCATGGGCTATACACAACTCTAGCAGACCAGTCAATCTAAGGTTTGGCCCAAAGGAAATCGTAATCATTCAAGTTTTTTTTTTAATGATCCTTAGGGTCATCTCAATAACATTACAAATTGTGAATGAAATAGACAATTACACAATACGGATCATGTTAAATTCAGGGGTTGAAAGTTGGGCTACCATTAACGACCTATATAATTATACAACAAAAACAAAAACAAAAACAGCCATAGCCATCATCACAAATATGATGAGGTTTGGGCACATTTGGGCAAGTGGCTATGGTCAAATTTGTCCCAGGGAGTGTTTTTTGTGCAAAAACAACATTCATAGGAAAATTAGCTGAATGTTCGTCCCCAGAGTAGGAATGTTATGGTTCATGTGGTTAATCACAACAGCTAGGGTATGAGTGCCAATGACGCAGAGGAGAGAACACGGCCACAGTGTCCGGAGTAGGAATCAAACTGGGGACCTTCTAGCTGTGAGGCGACAGCGCTACCAACTGCACCACAGTGCCCGCCTTAAACATTTTTTTGTTAAACCCACCTGACAAGCTGATGCAGGACAGACTTAGCTCTGACGTGGCTCCCATCACATCATCCTAAGAACAGGAGATGAGGATGTCTTAAGGCATTAAAGGAGTGACAGAATGTTTTCAACAGAGTCTGTCACCATAGGAAAGAATGCAAGCCAATGTTCAATGTCACTCACCAGCATTCTCTGAAGACAGCCAACGTTGTCCCCATCAACCGTTCCCATATCCTGGGACCTCACAGCGTGGCCAAGCTGTATGAGCTCCTCACCCAAGTCCACAGCCTAAAAACAGAAGATAGAAGAATACCAGAAGAAATCGTGGGGCAAGATGGGGCGATCACAGATTTTTGATGTTCTATCCGGTATCAGGTATGGTACCTGATACCGGATAGAACATCAAAAATACTATGAACAGCAACAGTACAAACAGATAATCAGAAACATAAACACAGGGTGTGCCAGCAGCTGCCTGGAAATTGCACATTATGGGGAACGTAACACAATGACCTCGGATATATCTCTACTATCATTCTAAATAAAAGCACAAGTCACAAACAAATTAAGTAAACCAGTGGCCAACCAGAGTTGTAATATAACAGGTGTAAACACACAGCAGACCTTGCCGTCATTGTTGTCATAGAGCTTGACACTAGGCCAGGAGGAGACTTCAGAATGAGAGTAGCTGCATAGTTTGGCCAGCAGGGGTCTCCACTCAGCACAATATGCCAGCCTGTCAAAGTCATCCATGGCTTCCACAGTCCACTCAGCTCCTGGGAACCGGTTCACAACAAATCATATAGTTTGAATATCTAGATTGATATATAGAATATAGATAGATATGTTATTGATGGGGTGGAGGGGGGCATGCATGCATTTATGTAGATATAAATATATACCTGCTGGCTTCACTCCTGCTAAGCTACACTCGATGGCCTGAAACGGTAAACTGAGGTAGTCGCTCCTGAAATGTAAATGCAGAACAACAAACAAAACAAAACATTACCGTAATGAATTGTATCATTACATAATAGTATTGCTTCTACATCTCCTATACATTGAGCCTTTACCTCATACTGCGGAGGCAGTCTCTGGGTAGATCTCCATTGTCTCCAAAATCCACAAAGTACAGATCCACCAAGCCTGAAGGCAGGACCCCTAGCACCCTGGCACGGTTCCATTTGTCTTGTTGACGATATGGGGCAGCCACAATATCCCCGACCACAATGGTCTCAACCCTGTGCTCCTGAAAGACATAAAAACATGGTTGTTTAGACACCCAGAATAATCCTTATTCTTAAGATTATAAGAACAATGGAACTATAGGAAGAGTCAATAACAACTCCACTACTGTGTGTGTGTGTGTGTGTGTGTGTGTACTACATCGTTTCACTCAACAGAATGCAAAGGCTGCAACATTTTGCCTTACAGTCAGGTTTCCATTGCTGTAAAAGCGGTTCATCTCTTCAGTCAACTTGTCCAACTGAAGGGAGCGCACGCCAAGGATCTGGATCCAGAAGTGGTTTGGGTTTTCTGAGGCGGAGACAAAAACCTCCAGGTGCTCATCGGGCTGGAAGCTCAGGTCCGGGCTGGGAACTTGACACAATAAGAGGAAAATGTTACCTTATAGTGTAGAAATAAACAGGTTTTAATTTTTTCGTGGAAAGGGACCCCAAAAAAAGTGGATCACACAATGTGAATTTGTTTCAACTCTCAACTTCACTTTTGGGGTTAATGTAAAACAGGCTGTGTTGGCTGGAAAAAAATGCTGTTTTTCTGTTTTTCATTTGACGCAACATTAATATTCCAGTCAAGTCCACCCAATATTTTCACATTCCTATTGTAAGCTGCAAGCTTCTGCTGCAAACAGGCAAATGGGAACAAACTGAACTTCACTAACTGAAACCTCCCATCACATTCATATCAAATAGTGTCAGTCAAAGAAATAATACTGGCAGATCTGATATGAATGCATGTGTATTTTCTGGATAAAATAAAACGTATAATTCTGACAAAATGTCAGCCAACCAGGAGAAAGTACCCATTTATCAGCTTAATGTTTTATAGTGTTCCACTTATTCAATCTGTCTCCTATTTGAAGTCTTTATCCCGAAAATAAATATTCTGAACTGAAAATGCATTTTCTGCTTAATAAAGAGGTTGAGAGTGAGACACATGGATACTCTTGTTACAGAACAAACACTATAGCAACAAGAAAATGTATCTTACAGTTCATGGAATAACTAAATGTGGATAACAGTAATAACAAGTCATCACTATTCAGGAGGAAATAAGCCTTGAAGCACTGTGGCACTTCAACTTTAACCTTTGAAAGCAGCAACGTACTTTCAAACTTTGACATTTCAGACAGCGAATCTGGTGACACGATAGCTTCCTCCTCTTCATTTGTCTCCAGATTTGGGACTATGAGCTCCTTTGCCTCGTCGTCACACATTATTTCAAGTTCTGCATTGGTGCCTTTGACCTCAAGGTGTTCCTGTGCTTTGACAGAGTAAGGACCGTTGTTGTTCAAAGTCTGTTGTTTGACCTCCTTCATCTCTGGTATCTGCTCCTCAAGGTCCCGGGGTCCCCGCTTGTGGCGGAGGGCAGAGGCTCGAGAGATCATCTTTCTCATTGTCAGGTCTTCCCCGACTTTCTCTAGGATCATCTCCTGAAAATAGATAACATTAATTCCTTCTCAAATGAAGAGCAATACGAATGCACTGAAATAGCAGAAATAATCAAAGGATCCAAGAATTAGCATTACGGCTTCGCTTATTGTAGAAGTTGGGTCTCTCACCTTGGCCCGTTTGACTTCCTGACGTGTTCCTGTGATTGTTACATTGCCGGTGGCGTCTAGGCTCCGTCCCGTATCCCTGGGACAAATTACTTTGGCCCCGGTGGTCCTTGAGATCAGCTTTACAGACTCGCCCCCACGGCCTGAAACAAGACATAATATAGCCATGTGGCACGAAGACAGACTTTAATTGAATTGAAGATGTACTAACAAGTAAATGTCATCACAGTAATGACTTAATTTTATTAGTAACAGGCTTTATAATGTTGGAGCAAGAGGCCTGAAAAAAACGTATAGTCAAGAAATCCAAAAAAACAAGCTCATCTTGATTAAGTTACCTATGATCCGTCCAAAGGCTGTTTGAGGTACCGCAAAGGTCTCGGTCGTTGGCTCAGAATCTATAGCCAAATTCTCCAACACACAGCTGGCCAGCAGCACCTGTTCAGGGGATCCTTGAAGCACTAGGGACACAGCAGCCTGGGATCCCGGCTCCCCCTGCTCAGAAAGCACCTTTACCTGAGCTCCAGATTTCTGTCTCACCTAAAATGTGTACGTGAATTGAGAAAACAGAGTTAGCAACAGTAGTGCCCATCACCTTTTGCCAAATACCGTTTCAAGAAGAGCAGCTTACTGTAATTTATTTTCTCTTCTACACAAAAAACATTTGTCAAAAAAGGTTCTGGAATTAATGTATGGGCATGGGAAACTGTCCAAAATAATGGTGAAAATATAGTGAATTTAAATGTAAGATCCAAGTACAGGACTTGGACAGGAAACTATAAGTATAAGTAAGGGTTATGGTGATACTTTTCAAATGTTTCTATGTTAAACTTATGTCCAAGAGTTTAGTATTTCACTCACCATATCCATAAATGTGGCTTGACATTTGCAAATATTTCTGTAAACTTCAATGGGAATTGTGATCTTAGACTCAGCATCCTCAGCATTAGCCATTGGAGCTGTCAATGACAAAACAAATAGCTGAATTTAAGTTTCCAATAGCATAATGATAACATCAATCTAATGACTCGAGCCAGAGCCATAATCACACCAAAGCGTCACTATGCCTACTCCATGGGTCCAAACGGTTGCAAGGAGTTGCATGGTGACCCTTTGGTATGATATGGTCCATTGAATTCCATGCGTTGAATCGATTGGGTCAACGTGGATCAATGTGCAGTAAGACATATCACACCACAGGGACATGTGCTAAAACAGTCTTGACCCTTTGGTGTGAATAGGGCTTAAGGAACCCAAATAAACTCACAGTTGTCTGTGCTGCCAAGTTGTCGGTAGACAATATAGCCCACGGTGGCCCCAACAGAGAGTCCTGCTGCCAGGGCCACCATCTTGCCTGAGCTCAGGGTGCTACTCTCCTTCAGCGCATCCATGACACTTTGTGCGGCCAGTGGAAGACTCCACCTGAGGGGAGAAATGCAGAAACTTAACCTTCCACTTGACATACAGTATGATTTGTGACTAGGGCTGCAACCAAGGATACAATTATTTGATTAATCTATAAATTATGAAAATTGAATAGCCTGGTTCCAGACCATAGACACTGCCCACTGAGTCTGACAATCAGGCTAGAATTTTAATTTAAGGTAATAAAGTATACAGTTATGGGAAATGCTAATTAAACTTTTTCTGAAACCAGACAAAATTCATATCTGCAGTCAAGACCATACCTGTAGTCTGATATGTAAAGAAGGGGAGTATTCACATCATGGTAACATTGTCCACAACACACATTACAATACAAAATGTGATTGACAGGACTATTCAATTACTAAAACGTGGGGGTACAGTACATTCAGCAGTGTAAGCAATGTGTAAAAGGGCTATGCATTGCACTCAGACTGTATCAGTAACCAACCAGCTCATTAATTTGTTGCTGGAATTTTTTTTAAGCTGAAACAGTATTCATCATGCAGAATAAACATTTATTTAAGCAATAGCCAGTCAAATCTCATTTAATATAATCATGATGTATCCAATGACTCCATCAATTCTTCACTTGGCAAAATGTCAGTCACTAGCATACAAGGGCAGAAGCACATAGTCACATACATACACAAAATAGACATTTAGTGTAAATAAATACATACAATCCACACAACACACAGACAGCTCTATGGTGCCTTTAAAAGTGACAAGCCAAAATGCGGTGACATTAAGCCTGAGTCAGACTGCAGGAGACAACAACCCTGAAGCTGCTGCTCACATTGTTGGGAAACCTCCAGTCAGTCTATTAATAAGAGTGTATAATAAAAGGCTGCCTGCAAGAGCACAGAATACAACCCCAATTCTTTACAGGGCTTTTATCATTGTACCGCTGAAACTATAACTCAGCGAGTCAGCATATGACAAGAAAATGAGCTGGAGGTTATCCAACGCTTTAAGTGAATATTGCCCACTTGGAACCAGGGACCAAGCAGACTGTGACACAACACCACCACCATGCAGAGGCGTGTCTCACTGAGAGAAGAGGGCTCTGGGGCTGCTGTGGAGAAACACGTAGGACTTGGACACTCCCGCGTCCATCTTGGAAGAGCTGTGACAAAATCATCATGACCCAGATCTTATTGGATCTAGGTTTTAACTGTTTAAGTAAAACAATGGCAAACGTTTCAGCATTCACACAAGATTCCTTAGCAGAAATCTGTATTCTGTACTAGTCTGGGCGGAGGGGGTTCCAGGGGGACCAACCTAAATGTGTTAATATAGCATTACAATCAGCGTGACCACTTTAACCAATTATATGCATGCATCACATCATGCTCTCCATAGTCTACCCTATTATGGTCAATAATGGGTTCAGTTAAAAAAAAAAAAAAAATTGTGATGGGTTGTACTTGCATTGTATCTACTTTTGTCTATGGTCACACAATTTAAATTCAATAAACATGGTTTAAAAAAATCTTTAAACCATGTATATCGCCCTCTTTTGGGTGACAGTTATGCACTGCTGTTGTTGTTCCCTTTTATTTGGAACCATTCTGTCAGGTAAAGGGGCCAGTGGAACATGCCATTAATAGTTGAAAGAAGATGCCAGAAAACAAAGATACGGCTGCACGAGTCGAGGAAAGTGGAATTTGAGGACACAACTTTAATACTACTACTAATGTAGTACAGTAGTAGTAGAACATTACAGGCAGATATTTAGCCTATTGTTGTCTGTTTGGAGTATGATTCTTTTTAATGTGCAGTAAACAAGGGTCTCCCTACCTCTCCAGCTCTTTGATAAACAGAAAATCAATTTTCAGGTCAGGATATCAATTCTATCCAATCAGGAGGGAGAACCACGCATCCAGGATAAATTGATAAACTAGTGACAGTTTAGGTGATGACACAAAAAAAGAGAGCAGGCAAAATTGGAACTGTGTGTTAATTTGAACTTTTGAAGCTATTACGCTCTCCTGGCTTAGCTGGCTATAATTGCAACCCACATGAAAATGTACTGTATTTTCTAGCTCTGGTCCATAGCTCTACTTGTTCTGTCATTATGCCTTGCAAGGCAGAATCACAGAAGCAGTAGAGCTATGGACCAGAGCTATGTATTTTCTGTTTACTAAAGAGTTTAAGATATGAAAAGAGCCGTTATACTGAAGTGTTACTGAACAACACTTGTATCTAGTCTAGTCTGTATATTAACATCATAATATAGAGCTTTAACTTTTCAAAGTGTGTTGTTGAACGCGTTCTGTGTTGTTGTAAAGTGTAGGCCCTTATGCTCAGGTTTATACATTAGATGGCGGTATGCGTCAAGAATACTACGGTAGATGCCAACAACCGCAAGGCTAAAAAATCAAGAAGAAGAATCAGCCAATGATGCGAAAATAGCTACTGAACATTGCCTTATATATTCATTTTAATAAATATACCCTTGGCGTTTATTGCATTTTCCTGTTAAATCAGATCGTTCCTGACTGTACGGGGCACTATATTTTTTACACAATATTTAGTAGTGACTACAGTGTAGCGTTTCAAATGATTATTTAGCATTTAGGTGCAACGTGTTCGTGAGTGTTTTGGTCCCAGTTAGTTACTCACGTCACATGGGAAGAATGGTGAATATAATGCGCTTTTCGGACACTGCACGCCACGACGCACTTCGCCGCCTTCTGTTTGTGCAAGACAGACACACCAACAACCTGCGTGTTTTGTGCCAAGATATCGTTTCTCACCCGCAGTGCTCCAAGCGCAGATGGGCTTCTGCGGTTCCTCTCCGTCGGTCTGACCGACTATACGGGGTTTCGACCCCCGCAAGTTCCACCACCGGTGCGGTGCGCGTCAGTCAGAGCGTGTATAACGTAAATGTAGATGTTGTACTTTTATGCTATGCACCTGCAGCAGTACTGTACTATCCTGACTGAGACAAGTCCGGCGACTCCGTGACCGTGTGGTAGTTCAGTCCGTGAATCCCGTGATGACGACGAGTCGACTGCCGATTAATGCCAGCCAAAACGAGCCAACAATAAAGCTATAGGTACAGAGTCAGACCAGACCAGACCAGACCACCACTCTGGCTGGAAGCCCTGGAAGATACTGGAACGTGGATATACTCTCAGTATATAAACATTGTTTTACAGCAGCTTGCCTTGAGGCCGCAAATGAGCCACCGCTCACCGGTTGGGGGCTTAAGGGGCCAAAATGTGATTCGTATAGGTGTTAATTGAAAATGATTGTAGACTACGTTTATAATCACCACCACCCGGGTGGCAACTGGAAATGTGCATAATAATTTCAAGTTTACAGGGTGGTCCGGTAGACCTCAATCTGCCTTCAATAATAATTAGGGGACAGGTGCGCAAGAGAGAAACAAAGCCACTGAGCCACACAATCAATGCAATCAATAGAAATAAACTAGAACAAATCCATATTATAGCTGGAGTGGAGTATGGACAGATTGTTTCATTATGCACGACGTGGCTGATTAAAGATGACCCAATTTGCCCCTCACTGACAAAACTGGTTAAAGTCACTACACTACCGGGTAGTAACCTACAGGGAGGGAGGACTTGTTGAATCAGTGTCCATTGGCTATCATCAACAATATGACCAGATCTGATTTATTTAGAATTATGGTACTCGACTACAGTGATGTTACTTGGTACATGTTTAACTCAGCAGCTCTACAGCAACATCAACAAGTATTGTGTATTGTGTGTGGGGTTTATATGACTTTTCTCTTTTTTTGTAGTAGTCATGGACATAATCCTAATCCTATTGATAGTCTTTAAAGATTTTATGTCAATATTTGCACTGTCCTTTGTGTGTATGCATATGGTGGGAATTAATTTGAATTGTGAAAATATTTGTCAAATAAGAAATTAAATCAACATGTTTAAAAAAAGATGCTAAGAAACAAACTGGGTAAAGTATATTATGTGTACATAATATACTTTACCCAG
Organism: Benthosema glaciale; assembly: GCA_900323375.1. Taxonomy (NCBI): domain Eukaryota; kingdom Metazoa; phylum Chordata; class Actinopteri; order Myctophiformes; family Myctophidae; genus Benthosema; species Benthosema glaciale. Next base: position 29,659 of record OOFJ01103779.1, read on the forward strand.
TTTGTTTCTTACATTGTTTTGTTTTTGACACTTGCTTTGATAATGTAAATGTATGTTTGTCATACCAAAATCTAATTTGAATTGTACGATTAGCTAATTGAACCATTTAGGCCCAACTATTCCCCATACTGTATGTGCTCCAGCCTCCAGTAGCTCTTATTATTAAATGCCTCTGTATTAGAGTTATGGACCAGAGCTAGTGCTCCTCCAGGCTGTGGGTGGCACTGGCATGGCATCAATAATACCAGTACCAATTGAGACTTAAATGATATTAATCTTAAACCTCTTGGTGTAAATTATTTGAGAGTTCCGACAGCTTGCCTGTGACTGTAGACTGCATGTGTGTGAATAATCTGAATATGTAAATAGACTCCGTAGTTGTGTTACTGGATGAGTGCTATTTTCGTTGTAATAATAGGACAAAAAAGGACATGGAAACAAACCAATATAATAATACTCCATAAAGTCTCCAAACGACCACAAACTATTATGTGCTAACAACCCAGCTAACGCTGCCTACAGCTAGTGCATGCTGGTGGTTACAGAATGATCCAACGACCCCATAACACCATGACAGTCGATACAACACGGACATCGATTGTAATATTGGTCTAATGTTGAATATTTAACGCCAGAATTGTAAAAGATAAAAAGATACAAAAAATACTTACATGTAGACCTTCTCTCTTTCGACCGCTGTGTGTCTTCCACAGAACAGAACGCCCCCTTTGCAAACCACGCACGCCAAGGGTACCTCGTTCACAACACCAGCTGTGATTGGCTAGAGAGGACCCTTCCTCATTTCTTATCCAATCAATCAGATTGGTTTTGGAGGAGAGCGATACCCACAGAGCAGCACACCATGGACACAACTAGTCTAGGGAGCCCACCACAGCACAAATACCACTAGTCTTATAAATAAAAAATACATTTATTAACATGACGTAATCAATGATACACAAACAAAATTAGGCAAAAACCTGAAATAATTTTTACAGACATCTTAAAAAAATACAAAATATACCCTTACACTGTATGTATCTTTGTGAACAACCAAATAGTCCAGTCAACTGACAGGGGGTTCTGCTCGGAGCATATGCATGGCATGGATGTTATCAAAATGTCTGTTATCAACCACACGTCACTGACAGACGTGTAGAACGGAGTCACATTTACATAGTGAGGCGAGGAAAAGCTCTGCAGTTAGTACACTCAACTGAATCCAATTCACAGTGTGCAGCAAACAAACTATAATACAACGGTAAAATAATGTATAACATTGACATTGATCAAGACTGAGCATCCGTTATTTATTTTTCATGCAGCATAGACTGAATGCTAGTGATGTCAAATTAACCAAAATATGAAATGGGGCTAACAGAAATTAGTCATTACAGCATTTGTAAATGTATAGATCTGTTCAAAATGATCTAAAATGGCATCAGTTAACCGGCTATCTGTTTTTCTTCCACCCAGCTCAGCTTTAGTGCCATGACCAATAGTGACCAATAGTGTTCTTATATCACATTCTCAACCATTTCTCCCATAGCTGTAACACAGATATGAATGTGCACGCTTACGAGAGCACACTATCAAAAAGGTGATTAAGATGGGTACAAGCAATAGAAGAGGTTTATATCAGACCCATGTTTTATGCCATCTTGAGTTAGGGGCAGGTTATCATTTAACATTCGTCCAAAGAGGGTTCAGCGATATATCTCAAATCACATGATAGCCAAGCTCTGTGGGGTGACAACGTAAACCAATTTGTATGGCAGTACTTGGTGACATCAGATGCAATGAAAAGTACAACAGAGAAGGCTAGTTTCACTGCAGAGACCATGGATGCTATGGAACATGGTTACCATTATGATTAAATAGACTTAAACATTGTCTAAATAAACTGAGTGGCAAGCTGCAGGATAGTACCTATATTTGGATCGGTTTCACCAGCAGCCTGAAGTGTGTGTAGCTTGTAGTTTAACGAGACATTATGGTTTAATTTATACTTCGTTGCACATTCCAAACTCAACACAAATATTTTCAACTGATACAGTGCTGATACATTTTCCAATTGAAAATGTCACTTTTGCCAAGTTAAAATGTTGTGCAAAGAAGTTAAAATTAGCTCAACATGTCTATTATGTATATTTGTAGTAAGGCCCACTTTTTAAGATGTAATTTTAGATGTGTATGCGGTGCAGCACTTTTTAAATGTGCTGTATAAATCAAATTGACTTGACTTAAGTCTGAAGCACTTCCGCTAGGTCACAATTAGTTGTGAACTTGTGACATAGCTGACGAACCCTTGATATAAAGGATTTATTCTAGAATTCCTGTGTGTTTACCCATTGAGTTGGAACAGTTTAGAGGTGAAAAGGGTAGGCAGACAGGCTGAAAGAGAAGGCAATTGAATGATATGAAGCACCTTTCAGGAGACTGTGATATTGTACAATACCACAGATGGAACCTTGTAATTCTTTCAGTAGAATTCTCGCTACAGTATTCTGCTAAAGCCTTGCTAGGATCACTCTACTAGCAGTTTATATAATTCTCACTATTAAAGAATAATTTTCTTTTATAGCACATGATTTTCAGTGGCATTCCTGCACATTCTTTAGATCAATCCCACTTAATTAAAAATCAAATTAAAATTAATCTTCATTCCTAATTGTGTTACAGCATAAAAGACCTTGGCTTTGCTCAGGAGTTAGTTTGTGTGTGGATGGGCTGGGGTTAAAAAGAAAAAAGAAAAGAAAAAGGCTATTGCAACTTAGTGGAGTGAATATTAACTGCATTATGGCAGAAGGAGAAGGGCTGAATTACAAAAGTTGTTGGTGCAGGACAAGGGCTATAAACGTCAGAAAGAAAGCCTGCTCAAATTACAAAAACTAAAACATTTCGACCAAAGCAGTGATGGGAAAAGTATGTAAAACAGGTCCATTCTGGATTAAGAGTAATTGTAACAATGTTGACTGTTCTACCACAGTAGTGAGATTGATTGTACTAATACCTTGTATTGTATACACTAATATGTTCTTTATCTGTGTTCTCTTCCATTTGTATATTATATTTGTATATCTTGGTTTAATAGAAGCCATTGCAAAATAAAGTATGTAGCTTTCTCTGTATTGGTAGTACAGTATGTAGCTTTCTCTGTATTGGTAGTATGTATAAAGTGTTTCCTGTTTTACATACTTTTCCCTATTGCATCACTACTCTGGTCACTTGATGCGACAAGCCCAGATAAGGGGTCCTGGGTGCTGGGTCACTGTAATCATCATCACCTGACGAAGACCAAATTCAGCCATTTGGTGGACTTTTTCTTTTTGAATTAGAAAAGGGCCTTCCATGCAGCTCATAAATGCTTCTTTGTAACTGGTATCAAGCTGCCTGAAAGGCAAGAGGTAGCTTCACACCCTTTGCTATATGTCTCTACATGCATGTCAGGCCGAACAAACTTCATTCTTACACACATACTGTATTCATTCAACAATATCTTCTTATCTTTTGCTGCCAGACCCGCATGGTGGCCATAAAAATCAAAATATTTTTTAATGCTAAAGAGCCACTAACATTCATATACAGTAGGTCTGTTAAATGACGCCTGCTTTTTGCGCTATGCTTAAAACAAAATAAAACTAGAAAAGTGCACTCCTCAGAGCACAGGTCTCCGCCAGGCCGGGTTGGAGTTGCACCATGAGCCAAGAAATCAAGGAGAAAAGATTTTGATTGTACGACCTGCGGTTGAAAAGTTAAAGATCAAAATGTGAATCAGTCTGTTATAGCACCATCATTAGGCCAAAGTTTTACACCGATCGGTCTAACAGTGCCAAAGATTCGCTGTTCACAGACACACACACGGACAGGGTGAAAACAGACACCAAAAACATGTCAGTCTAACATCGGTCCTCTGAAGTCTAATGTGGCCGTTTAAGGACTTACCACTACAGCTAGAATTCCCCAAAAGGACCACAAGACTTACATAATGGGACCAAGATTAACCTAATTCTGGCCAACGTGAAGTAGCTAGGAAAAAGCCTCCTTTGAAAGCCAAGACAAATGGTGAAGCACAGGAGGAGTAGGACCATGCAAGGTGTTCATCTCGGGTAACAAACCCAAAGAGGGAGAATAAAGGTGAAAGAGCATAACCTCTTCAAAAACATTCCTCATGCCTTTAAAACAAACTTATATTCATAAAATAAATATGTACAGCTTTTTGGGCTCCTTTCCATTTCAAACGAGATAAATTAATGTGATAAAATAATAAAAGCGATAATTTCAATAAAATAGAAACTGAGAATCTCAAATATTTGCATCATGAAAGCCCTATACTGATCTACTCCACCAAACAGTGGCTGCAGTGCTTTTGAGTTGAAAAAGGTCAAGTGCCTTTGAAAGTCATGGATAGTGATTGTTAGAGGTGAATTCACCATTCCACCTTTTCCAGAACGCCTATTGGTTCCCAGCATAGTCACATGATTCAGTTTCTTGCAAGAAACCAATCAGAATGGAGAGTTCATTCCCAACTTGGTTTCAAACTGGAGCTTCTGCCTCTTCTGGTAGCGAACCCTCACTCTGTATTGGAGAGAGAGAGGAGAAAAACTATTTTACTAAAAGCTGATAAGGCCATCAACAATCACCTTGAACTTGGGCACTGAATACAGAAAAGACTGACCCCAGATTAAGGTGTTACAACGATTACTACAAAATATGAACAGAGACATTTCTTTTTTCCCCTCTCTTGCCGAGTAGTAGTAGTAGTAGTAGTACTGTACAGTGCTCATTTATACAAATGGATTATAATACAGGTAACAAGAAAGATCACACATGATTTATGAACTTATCTGCTTGACCCAGTGGTGAAACAATCATCTACCTAAGCATATTGATATACATTTAATGACTATTATGAACTACTTTATCAGAGACTGTCTGTGCACAATGATGAGATGCATGCTCTGTTCCTATTCCTTTCTGTTCTTATCCTTGTTTACATTATCTTCTAGTCATGTGTCCACTGTCCAATACTGTATATATTTATCCGTTATATTATTATTATATTCCTTTAGAAGGTGTCATGCAATACGGCCTGGTCATGTGATGTTCTCTGCGCCATTTCAACTGAATCAACCGTTTTGATTTCACAATAATCAAAATGTTTGTTTCCCAGCATTATCACTCTAGTTCATAGGGTCCTTCCATCCTGGCTGTGTATCAACCCATTTCTATGTAGGCTGATTGAAGGAAGGATAGAATGATCTTGTCTAAAACTAATCCTCTGTAATCCCACTCTCATGTCATGCATTTTATCTCAGATGTTAAAACCAATCACTTCTTTAACCTCTTTAACTTCAAATGTGTCCCTTCCTTCTCTCTACCATCTGGTTGGTAGACATAAAAACTTTAGACAGTACTATTTTCAAACGTACTTGCGCAAGCAGTGTGCAAGTAGTGCGATCAGCTGGGTATGTATGTAGGTATGTATGTATGTCGTTGTACTCCACCGGCCAATAAGGGACCACCATTCTTGGTGACGTAACTAAGGTACGTTTCAAGGTTGATACAAGGTCAATAAGGCATCTAAAGGATTTAGAATAGCAGAGAGCTCTAGGAATCAGAGCAGCGTGCGTACCCAGACAGACAGGAGAGAGCTCTAGGACTCGGAGCAGCAGTCGTACCCAGAAAGACAGCAGAGAGCTCTAGGACTCAGAACCGCAGTCGTACCCAGACAGCAGTGGAGAGCTTAAGGACTTATCAGCAGTGGTGAGCGCACTTCATGGCACGCTCTGCTTCCGCACAAGTAGGCCGTACATGGCCTACTTGTGTACAAGGCGCAAGTTGGAGTGCATTTCTGGTAGTATTTTGCCTCTCCATGTACAATACTTTTAATAGGACTACTGTTAAATAGACATGTTATGTTTTGTAGGCATTTCGGTTCAGAAGCCATGGTTTGTAGTTGTCTGCCGTTCCCCCCCTTACCATATAACAATGTAGAAAACCAAAACCACACAGCTCACATTTAGCATATATTCAACACAGTAAAGTGGCTGTAGAGGGGTGAGGGACAGGCTGAGAGGCACTGAGGCAGGGTGATGGAGTCCACCAACATAACCTCTCGTTGGCGCCAACCACTGCCAATCTAAGGCATACAGTTTGTGGAGGGCAGTGTGTGTTCAGACCTGAGTCCGAGCAGGAGCTCTCTACAGGACTTAGTTTATTTCCCAGAGAAGGACAGATTCTTGTAGTTGTTTTTTCCTGAACCGTTTTGATTTAATAAATGCCCTGGTCTGGCTGCCTTGTGTCTGTCATTACACCCACAAAGCTCTCTCACACAATATAAGCCTGTTACCTAGCGTCACAGACAGTGCTCCTTACGTTTCCCTGCCCAGATTTGTGGTCATAAATATGGGATTTTGTTCACACAGCGCTCACAAATCTAATCAAGTATACATTCTTTCTTACCGTATCTCATTGAGCTTAACTAGTTCATTGACCAACACCACCAGTAGTGTGGACAGTGACACCAGCAGCCAGGCCTGCAAGGGAATGTCCCCCATGTTAAAGGTCATGCGGCTGTTCTGGTCGCGCCATAAGTGGTAATCCACCGTGGCCTGGATCACCTGACCAAACAAACTGGACAAGAGAAAATATACTTTCAATAAACATGGACTGAAAGATGAGGGTGGAAATATCTGAGATGGATAAAGAGGGAATGCTCCCTAGGCTGCCATTTGCGTTCAAAATATAGATGACCAAAAGAAATATGATATCTAATGCACATTCAAGGTCAACACAGTGTTACATTATGTTGTCCCCTTCAGTTACATTGGACATCTTTGTCACTATGTTTTTGTGTCCCTGATAAAAAAGCAAAGCACTGCAACATCTTAGTTTTGTTCCTTTTCTGCTTCGACTGGTAAAAATCAGCGTATGCTGGCAGCATACGCTGATTTTTAAGATTTTAAGGTTTTTAAGATTTTAAGAAATTGCAGTAGTCATCATCAGCAGCATAATGCTGCTGATGATGACTCTACTGCAATTTCTTATGTGCCAATTATGGTTTTCTCAAAAGCTTTGAGTGGTTTTTCAGACATAGTCAAAAGTGTCCCTATGGGGAAATTAATTGTGATTAAACCTTTGCTCTCTCTCTCTCCCTCTCTTTTTATTTTATTATTGTTTTTTTTACACACAACCAGCAGATGGCGTAGGTCTACTCTTTCACTACCTATACAGTAGATACATTACAGATGATGACTACTTACACCACAGGTACAGTGAGGCACCACCACGTGTTGCTGAAGGGACTCTTTTTCCAGAGGGGCTGAGAGCGGTGCACATAGCTCAGGGAGAGCACCACTGGAACATCAGCACAGAAGTAGAAATAGACAGGGACAGGTTTTAAATGAAAAGATGCATTTAAAAAGAATTCTGAATCCTGTTGTTCTATTGTGAGGATAAAATCTGACATAAAACTTTCCAATTCATTCGGTGTCAAAAAGGCGCTGAGAATACTTGCCAGCCTAAGTCAAATGTGTAATCCAGATGTGTTTTCACGTCCTTCTCACAATAGAGTAATAGGATTTGGGTAAAAACAGAAAAGAGCCTTTATTTAAAAAAAAATCTTTACTGTCAGAATGTGTGTGTGTGTTTGTGCACGTGCACGTGAGAGAGAGCTCCTACCTATGTGCAAGGCCAGGAAACCCGCCATGACCTTTTGAGTAAGCAACAGACCATTGGAAAGCTGACTGAACCACTTAGGGGCGTCTGCAGATGAGCTGCATTAAAAAAAAAAACACATAGCATGGTCATAGTATAGATTCATTGAACACTAATTATTCTAATACTAATTAAAAATATGCATATATAACTATATACTATATAGTGCTATGTTTACATGAAATGCTATAGGTCTACATAAACTG
>OOFJ01103781.1:0-26442 GCA_900323375.1 Benthosema glaciale
AGACAATTTATTTTTTAGGATATGAACGTGGATTTTCTCAGTGATCTGCAGGGGAAATTGATGCATGGCCATCGGGCACCGGTATAATAACTTTGTCATGACATACCCCAACAGACAAAGCTTGGCCTATGACCCCTCAAAATGACCTAGCCATTCTCCCCCAGTAGTTTCCAGACAGTGAGAAAACCCTCCACCAGTGGGAGACAAACAGCACACAGATTTTTGAATGTGTGTGCTGTTTGTTGCTGACAGCCCATGTCCCCTAAGGTAGCGAAACATGGCATGCTACAAGAATAACCAGCACATTGATGTTGCGTCATATTTATTGTAGCACATTAAAATTGAAGTAGCACAGGGAACATGAGATAAACCAATAAAAACAATACACACATATAGGCTATACCTTATACTATAGGCCTACAAAAACCTCCACATAATGTTATGAGTAAGTATTAGTTATGAGTAAAAAATAAATAAACATATTTAATCCCAATGCCTCTACATTTGCCTAATACCAAATTAAGTGTGTTGCACTGCTGTTTTGAGCTATCCAGGCGGCATGGCTGTGATATCATGTTTTACTTATAACATAGATAGGGTCAACTCTAGTCTAGATGCAATGGATTGCAATAACAAGCAATACTGAATGACTAAGAATGACTAAAAATACCGGGGAAGTGACACATGTTGGCATTTAGATCGAGTTAGAGCATGCCCTGATGTGTTCAGAAGAACTGTCTGAGAATGAGATACTGTATCTCCAGGGAAAACGTGAGGGCAGCACTTGCAACAGGTTGCATCATGAGAACAGGTCCGTCTGCTCTGAGAACCCCCACAGGCTCTCTGTGTCAAGGTGATAAACACCTCCACAGTGTACACTAAACTAAAAGTCATGCAGTCAAAACCTTACTTAACGTTAATCTTAAAAGCACAGAATATATAGTAGTCTATACCCTACCCCTATAGTATAAGTACTCTGTATTAATCACCACAAATATAAAATGAACTACAAAAAACAAACTTTCAAAAGGGCACATTACTGTCCAGAGGGAAAAAGGGCAGGTACTCTAGCACTAGTACTACCTGTGTCTATCTGTGCCCTGTTAGCGGCCTAGTGGGGTTGTATGTATGAAAAAATGGAAATACTCCAGTAAAGTAAAAGTACCTCAAAGTTGTATAGCCTACTTAAAGTACTTAAAGCTACAACTTAAAGTAGGCTACAGGCTACTTCAGTAAATATGTACTTTGTTACTGCTCACTTCTAATCTCCAGTTTCATATTTACTATAGCGGCCTTATCTCTTAGCTGAGGTCATCCGATTTAATACTGTAAATCCTTTTTACTTTATCACTATCAGCAACACTCCCCGATATGTGAGTTGACTTAGCCTATATGGCTCATTTGTCCTTGACTGTTGGTAAACATGAGATCAGTTCCGTCATCTTCTCATCCCTATGCACAACGAAACGTGTTTTACTTTAATAAAAATAAAAGTCACCAATGGTGAGCTTTCAGACAGTAGTGGTTGTCAACAAAGATACAAATAACAAGCAATTTGTGGTTCAAAGCATTTATTGCATTATTTTCTTAGAAAAACAATACAAAATTCTGGAGCAACTGTCATAAATGTTGCTTTGAGTGAACTGCAATCATTCACGTGGTACAGTAAAGTGCTTATATTAAATGGGGGGAGAAAAAAAAAGTATTTGAAGGTTGCATTTATTCCAAATATTCTTCCCATGAACATGTTGGGCTTGGGGTGGATTCCGACAGTGTTACAATAGTGTTGGAAGAAACAAAAAGGGGAAAAATGTGGACAGAAATCATAACCCCATCCCCTGTCCATGAACCATTTATAAAACGTTTGTTCGATGCTGCTGGATCTTAAATGCTTTGCCTGTGGGCTACATTCAAATTGTGTAGTTGGTACACTATCCATTTAAATTGACTGAATTTTAACACTTCCTGACTTCAAAATGACTTACAATATAAAAAGAATTGAGGCTTGGGATATCATTCTATCCCTCTCCCCAATAAAAAGGCAGTCCAAATTACTGCATTTGACAAAAATAGAAATGGTCATGACCAAGGAAACTCTTATACCCCTCAAGATATCAGAGAGTATGGCCCAAGTCTTTGTGCATTTCCGAGAATCCCAACCCTAACAAAATATAGGGAGAAACTTGTCTGGTACTCAAAAAGGGAGAAAAAGGCAGAAATACTGAATTGAGTAGGTATTTTCAAAATCCCCAGATTGCCTTAATCATCAGCTTAATGCTTTGTTTATATGACTGATAGCAAAGTAGTTTCCCAAACGGAGAACAAAAACAGCTGCATACACAAATTTCAAGTAAGTCTTACTATAAGACATAAAACCCCACAACGATGCATCGGTAGAAAGGTTGTTTAGAACTATTACAATCAGTGTCCTAGTATCAGCATAATGGGCCCTTTGACACCAAGGGAGACATTTTCCAGAGTACTGCATGCTGTTGTGCAGGCAACATCACATGGACCACTAGTTACCCATTTCTTGTTTAAGAGATGGATAACTTGGTAACTCAACTATTCACTCGTTCAATTACATGACTTAAACCCCTCTTTGGTGAATGGCTGGTGTCATTAGAATGCATCATCATGCTATTACCTGTCAATTACAGGAAGAGACAACTTATTCAGGTTGATCACTGCTGACACACAAATGAGAAGTTAAACAAAAAGCCTTCCCTGGGCATGAACCGCTCCAGATAAAAAAAAAAAAAAAAACTTTTGCCACCACCTCAACCTCTTACACCACATACTCTGAACTTTCAACTTTCACGTATACAAAGACAATCTTAAAAAAGAAAAATGAAGAAACTTGAAAAGTAAAACATCCGGTGTTCCACCTGAACTAATCAACACCTGCATTAGAATCACTATAGAAAACAAGAGCTTAGAACAGCCATAACAATATCAGTGTGGCACATAGACATGGAGTTGAAACAAACAAAGTAAACTCATTAATACAGCTACATGTCCTTGGAAGACTTTTCTTTTGCATTTTATTTTTCTGGAATGCTTTGCCTTTTTTTAACCCCCATCTATTTCTTCATTTTTATATTCTCCAAACACTCATTTGCCTATTTATTTCAATAATAATCTTGTTCTAGGAATTTCCCCCAAAGTCATACCATTTTTCCAGTAATAACTCTGAGCTGAGTGGGTCATGTAAAGAAAAAAAAAGAAGAAAAAAAAAGAAAAAGAAAAAAAGGGACACCTTCCCAAGTTAACGAACTGATAACACTTTACATTTACACTCAGGCGACATTGGCTGACATGTTTTTTCCAACCCCCTGCTTATTTTACCTTTACATCTAATGCATATCCTGGACTCTTGGTGACAAAAAAGGTTAGAATAAAAATAAAAAATAGAAAAAGAGTCACATGGAGACATGTGAGAATTGTGTCTCAAAGAATGTAACACCAGACCAATTTCAGCTCCGCCGCCTGTTATCAAATTATGTAGTTGTGCCAAGAACATAAAGTAGTCATAGTCCAAGCTTGACTTAGAGGCCCTGTTGTTTTGGTTGTGGCCATGCATCACAACCCAGGGAAAACAATCCAGGAACAGTTTAATTTCCTGCCTCAGATGTGTTGACGACATTCCAGAGGAACTGCTCGATTGCAATTTAAGCATCATAAAAAAAAAAAAAAAAAAACATTGATCAGTAGAGCCACAGTAGTTGTGCTGGGCATGGGTTCATATTTGAAAAGCACATCTGCATTGACCAGTAACGGTGGTCAGGCTATAACTGGCTGGTTATAGACATCCTCGTGGCTTTAAGAGCTTTAACATACATGGCCACAGAAGCTAGAAGAATGTGGCTTTATCACACTTCACTCACACAACAGGCTCAGTTGTGAGGAATTTCTCAAATGGAAATGGAGAAAAAAATAATAAACATGAATGCTTCTAGAGACCCCCCCCCCAATAATGGACCATACCAGGCACAGATGCATTGGCTTACACAGCCCCTTTTTAACCCTACACTGAACCCCTTCTAGACAGAACGGCCTTCATCTTGGCATATTGCATAAGCTTGTATGTATCTGCAGAAGGGCCATTCGTGCGTATACATACAGGCAAAAGAGCATTCCAGATAACGTAATTCACAGTGGATCCAGTTGTAACGTGTGGAAGCAGCACAACAGGTTGTCCTTTGGTGTCTGAGCTTGGTTTTTAAAGATACAAATGTACTAGTTTCATCTGAATCGAGTTAAAGGACAAGAAAACATAACTATAAAATAATGCCTCCTCCCCCTTTAACCCAGATTCTAAGATGGCCTACCCTCTCCCCGGACTGGACATGCATATTTGTTTAGATATATGCAGGCCCTGGATTTATGTGCTTATTTAAGTGCTGCAGAGGGGCACAAGGCATTTAGCAGAAGGGATATAGGCAGCAGTCTCCCTTTACAGATCAGAGAAAGCCTGAATGACTGAGGAACCAAGGCCAGCTAGAGTCGCCAAGGGGGCCCCTACAACTTGGGGAGGAGGATAACATGATCCGAGTCAGAATTGGAGATCAGAAGTCAGGGTTCGGAGGGTTCAGGCACAGTCTCCCACAATGACTAGGGGGGCCAGAAGCTGGCGGAGTTCTGCAGCGGAGACAGGCCCGCCATTAGGCTGGCCACTCCTCTGCCTGCGCCCGGCCAGCTTGGAGTTAGAAGGACGTGAGAGATGCATGGAGGAGCCACTGCTGGCAGTTATGATCAGCGGACCCTCCTGCTGTTGGTCATCCATTCCATCCTGCTCAGCCAACTGCCGGTTCACAGCCATAGCCTGGCCGGTGTAGAACGTCAGGTCCCTGGCATTGCTGGTCCTGATTGATGAGCAGACAAACATAAATTAAGAGACCAAAGCTGTGGCGCACTGCCAACAGGAAATTACTTTAGGAAATCATTTCATCTTTAACTATGTTCCAAAGCATAGGCTCACCTCTGATGAATAATGGATGTTTGAAAAGTGTTAAAGGCACCCTGTGTAAAGAGAAAAAGACAGGTTTCAACAGGTGGCCCAACAGACACAAAAACATCCTTCCATAAACACGCAGAGAAAGTGTGTTTGAGGTTCTGGTGGATGGTTGACTTACCCCCTGCACCCACGGGTGCTGCAGCACCTGGCTGGCACTCAGACGCTTTTTGGCGTCCCGTACCAGAAGTTTGGATATAAGGTCTTTGGCACTTGAGGAGATGTGAGCCCAGTCTTTCTCAGGAAACGCATACTTTCCTTCCTGGATACTCTCAAACAAAGTGTTCTGAAAAGAGAGGAGAGGACAGGGATAGCATGTTTATCATATATACCCTGTACACACTGTGACCTGAGGAGGCAACGGGTTCCAGTTACACTTGTGTGTGGAGCACGTCACGTGTGCCCTATAGCCTATATAATGCAAGCATGCACTTAAAGCAGAGGTGGGGGCTAGGTTATGTTGTCTCAGGTGCACTCCGGCAACAAAAGTAGTAGTAACGGGATAGAAGAACGAGAGAAAGCGCTGGCTTAATCGTTTAAACCTTATATACTTTTCTGATTGGAGTCTCCCTTAAATGGAAATAGCTATTCTACCGAATGTTTGCCACAGAATATCGACACCAGAGCGCATCTGGTTAACATTCTCACCTGGCATGTGTGGCAGGGCTCTCCCACTTCCCAGCCACAGTCGCCCCCACAGCGGCCTACAAAGGGCGGGTAGCCGCTCAGCATGATGTAGAGGATGACTCCCAGGCTCCACAGGTCACAGCGCTTGTCATAAATGGTGGCCTCCTCACTGAAGGCCTCCACCACCTCCGGTGCCATGTACTCTGCAGAGCCACACTGTAAAAAAGAAAGTATGGTGCGGGATGAGACAGAGAGAAAAATGTTTTGTTAGCCCAGAGGGAAATAAAGTATGAGTCACAGTTGGCATCTGGCCCCGGTTGGTGTTTTGTGTAAACAACACGGTGGTGGAGACCGTTACTGTTGCTTAGTACAATAAAACCGAAGGAGAAAAAATGTGCAGAGAGAGCGCACACAAGCTGGCACTGTCAATGTCATGTCCCTAAGCACACCTTTGTTCTCTTCCCTGCTGCTGACTACATTCCTTAGTTCAGCTGATACCTCATGTGCTTCTTTATAGAGGCTGGGGCCTTGTGTGGGGGGCTGCCTGTATGAGAGTCACATGGTGGAGCGCTAGGAGTCAGCAGGGGCAATAAGCTAAGGGGGCCAAGCGGGGGAGGGATAGATTATCCACTGTGGTCGATCCATTTGAAATGACTCCAATGCTTTCCTCCCTTTCTCTACTGTGGAAAATATAAGGAGGCATTAGCAGGGACATAATGTGCAGTCATCCATCCAAGGCAGGGGAAGGGCTATGCAGGTTGGTGTGGGTAGGCAGCAGTGTGAGTGAGTCATTGTCCATTTCCAGCACTCCGCTGAGCAGGCCAGGCAAGCAGAATGAGCCGAGAGCAAGGGCAGCCTCCCTCCAGTGGTACCATGTTATGTAGCTCAGACAGAAACTAGGCCAAACACTGACTGAGCAGGAGGAAGGGGAAAATAAATAAATAAAGAGGATTGGCTGTCCAGCAGAACCACAAACAGGGCTGAGCCCCCACTCGTTACACAACTTTCTAGCTGCAAAACACCAAATGCCATTTTAATACCCAAGAACAGAGGAAGGGGAGGGGTGTTAAATGTAGTGGGTCGCTAGTTCAGCAAGACATGTGAACAAAGATGTTCCAGTACTTCCTCCTTTGCACAGCTTTTAAAGTAGCCAGAAACACATAAACAATTATGTCCATTTAAACTTCATACTTCATGAATAAATAGCCAATCTAAATTTCTCTCTCAACCATCTTGATTTTGTTATTCTCATTGAAGCAGTCCTCAGTGCTAAAACGCTGAAATGCTTTAGTAGCGTTTACTTTAATCTTCTGGACAATATTGGCCATGTTACTTTTTCCCCTGAGCAGAAAGTCCTAATCCAAACCCATCATCCTCATGGTGGAATGTGTTTACATAGAGCAGCGCTCCATTGTTCCCTAGTACCATGTCCCAGCTGTCTCCTGGCTCCTCCTCCACCCTGCTGCACCCTTATGTAATGAAATTTTGCAGTGCAGGAATCTCAGCTCAGACAAAGCATCTTCTGTCGGCCTCAGACAGACCCAACCCCCACCGTCACTACCACTGCCCCCACAACACACATCCCAACCCCCAGGATCCAGGTCAAATTCAGCTCCCTCCACCCAAACAAAAACACCACATGGGCAATTTTCTTGTAATGATTTTGCCTAACAAGGCAGAAGGCAATATGACGATGAATGTTGGCTGCTGCTGTATCAAAGCCACATGAGAAAACAAACAAAGCAAAAAAAAAAAAACACTGCATAGCAGAGGTATGGTTATAGATATGACTGATCAGGCCTGAAGGGTTACGGCCTAGACTCAGCTAAAGGATTGAAGTCATATATGGCTCTAGGATACTCGAACATCTTTATAATACAGTACTTCAAATCATTCCATGCAGGTACTGCCGCCACTCTTGTGCAGGCTTGCATCAGTCTCACCTCGAATCCCTCTGAAATGTACAGATGGCAGATAATCAGCAGACGCCACCAGAGGATTTGTTGGCAACGCCGTCTGGGGCTTTCCTCAAACCAGGTGACTGGTCGGACCACACAGTCAGCTGACACACCTTTGCTGTTGGTAAACTAAAGGCTTATGGCGAAGAGGCTTACGGGACACGATACAGCTCTGTCATCAGCCCTGCAGCTGCATCTGAATCTGGGCCAAACAAACCCACACAACTGCCGCAGCTCTCCACTTCCCCTAAAGGGTATCACGAGTTCCGTGTGTATATTTGCATGCAGCCAGTACACCCAGCCTCGTACATGCAGTTCATTGGTGTATGTTATGCACACATGTACAGTCAGATTTAAGCAGACAGGCTGTCACTCGCACCGAATTCTTAGAAGAGGGCGGCTGGAATTAGCATTTTCCTAGAAACGACTCCTCCTCTCTGCCACCAAAACCTGCCCTCCCTGTCTGTAAGCGCAGGCGGCACAGACCAAATACATGGGCTACAAAAACAGTATGGGCACTAGTTGAGTTCAGCCCTTGGACTGAACACTGAAGGGGAGGTAAATAAATGGATGCAATGCCACATTCTATTGAGCAATATTAACCACAGTAGGAATGCAGGCACAGGGTGGGAATGCGAGTGCTACAGCAAGATGAAAAGCAGATAAGATTGCCCCTGTGATCAAGGCAAAGAAAACAAGGGAGAGTGCGCATGGGCAGACTTGGCTGTACACCCCTCCCCCTTCCCTTCCCCTCCCGCCGCTCTGGCCAATCAAAGCACAGTTGCTAGGTCTGGGGGGCAAGACTAAATTTCGAGAACAGGCTGTAGGCTAGGCCTTTTGTATGGAGAATACAAAGAAAATGCAGACTTGCACAAGTGTGGTGAGGGCCAGTGGGCGGAGACAACTATAGGCAGAGACTGGGTTGGTGGTTTATGGCATGTTGTTTTTCTCTTCTGTGGGTTTATACCAGAGAGAGGGGGGTTGTTATGTTTTGATTTCCTCCACTTCCTCATGACTGGGTAAGGCCCTGTAAAACAGTGTGTTCCCTCTAGTCTTGCAACATTTCAAGGATAGAACACTGGGTCCTGTCCTTTAGCTTTTAACACTTCTTTTAAAACAAAGTAAAAGATAAAAAGGTTAGCTACTTAGTTCCGATTAAATTCTCTGCATAAAGAACAAAGACACCTTTGAAAAGCACAAACCAAGGGGGGAAAAACAGGCAGAACGATTCAACAAAGCAACTGTTCAAAAAGAGCAGGCATGCCACTTTAATGGCCACACCAGACACCACTCATGCTCTTGTCAAGTCTTAAGGACAACAGGACAAATGGGCAACCTACAAATGAAGCAGCTCCAGTGCTCCACCCTGTACCCTTTAAGTCAGCGTAGACTAAACATGTGAGAGACCCCGTCACCATAACTATCCCCCCTCCTACACAAATAGTACAGGGATGGGCTGTCCGTCTGGCTAAAGAAAGATCAGGTTACCAAGGCAAAAACCCCCTGCCATCCATCCCACAATTCCCCCACTCTCTACAGCTATCCTTGTCACCTGTTCTAGTCCATCGATACGTTGACAACCAACGCAGACTCATCTGTTGACTCAAACAGTGGAAAACCTTCCCTTTGAAATGTACCCTCCAATAACCACTCCAGGTCGCCATTCTGACTTTCAACGCTCACCTCCAAGTTAAGTGCTCTGCCCTGTGATGATATTGGGGGTGATAAACGTGCACAACCCAACTCATGTGCCTCACTGTTTGGCACTGATAAGCAGCAGGATGTGGACGTTAGACCAAGGTGCGTATCTACCTGAGCGTAGCTGATATCTCAGCTACGATAAGAAAGCATGAGAGCTGCCAGGGTAGGGACAGTGAGTGAGCAAACGTACACAGGCTCAGAGTCAACACCCGACAGTGACCTCATTGTCCTCAATCCCAAGGACCAGAACACTTCCTCCCCCAATCAGGGGGCCTTCCTGTACCTAGCACCACCAAGTAATGGCCAATAGGCATCCAGCATTGATAAAGGCATTGTTTATGAGTAAGACAAGCAACAACAAAAAGGAAACACCCTGCTTATATGCCTCAGGGTGACAAACCAGCCATAGTGGCAGGCAATGTGACTGAGATTAACCTTTGCCTTGCTCCTTATACATATGTTTACGGTACCCCCCCCCCTCCCCCCAATAGCATGCATATCCTTTCTGCTATTTATACATGTTGACAGTCACAAATAGGGCGAACAGACGACTGGGCTGGCAGACTTACAGGAGTTAACAGCTCAGGAGTGGAGATGGGTGAGCTGTCACTGTTCAGCTTGATCCCACTGCCTAGGTCAAAGTCACAGATCTTGACAGGGGAGATCTGACAAAGAAGAAAGCAATACAAAAATGTCAGTTATGAGAGTGAACAAAATAGACAAATGTTTGTGTGTGACATTTATCACTGCCGAGACAGCCATTGCCACCCTAATAAGTGCACTTCTAACTGAACATGCCTGTAGTAAACTCACCTTGTCTGAATTCTCACACAGGATGTTTTCAGGTTTCAGGTCTCTATGTGCCATTCCTGAAGAAAAAAAATAAGGGAAAAAAAAAAACACATGTTCACTCTTCTTTTGTCAGTGAGGCCTGTATTAAAACATAGTGTATATGCGGAGAGCAACATGTTGGGTAGTTCCTACATGGTGCAAGGGGATTCACACATGAGCCCTAATTTTACCC
This sequence comes from Benthosema glaciale, assembly GCA_900323375.1. Classification (NCBI taxonomy): domain Eukaryota; kingdom Metazoa; phylum Chordata; class Actinopteri; order Myctophiformes; family Myctophidae; genus Benthosema; species Benthosema glaciale. Next base: position 10,325 of record OOFJ01103781.1, read on the forward strand.
ATAAGTCCAATGACCTGACATTTCCTATGGGAGGGCAAACAATTAAAAAGCCTGGCCAAGATTGACACATGCTAATTAACCTAGTCATTTTACGAATAAAAGGCCTTAAATGTTTTGAATGTGCAGATTACACTGTGTACAGTTGTATGCTATATGTTTGTTTGTTTGTGTTTGAGAAAACAATGTTGCGCATTAAGAATTATCTTGGGACCACTAAAATAATTTGGGGACCCCCAGTTTGGGAACCACTGCACTAGATGGCGCAAGTGCGTTAATTATATACTGTATATATCACCAAGTGTAAACTATAAACAGTCTGGGATTTATGAGTGTGACGCAATGAAAGAAATAATTGCTTCATTAAAATGTACATTAAAATATATAACAACTTTGCACTGTTAGGGGTCAGAGCCCAATGAGAGTGCACGATACCATTTGATTAGTAGGGGGGGGGTTCTCTTCTTTTGCTGATAAGAGGTGTTTGTTTTCCTGATGAAGACGTTTTTATGTGGACTCAGATGGCATTTTATGTAACATAGCACTATATAGTATATATAGATATATGCATAGTATAATTCGCCTGTATAGTTTTTTCCACTGTTCTGTTCTTAGCTTATGTATGATTTACGTAACTACTTTATATGTATATGATGCATTACCATGCTTTTTCTTTTGTTCATGCTTATGTAAGTCGCTCTGGATTAAAAGCGTTTGCTAAATGCCTAAATTGTACTACGACTTAACCATCTATGTGCCATGTGTGAAAATGCAGTGGTATTTGATGATCCACTGTGGTAATAAAAGCCCACTTGTGGTATATAGCCAAATAATTCCCATCCCTACAAAGCAATAAATCTGTGGACCCTTTACGATTTACAGTTGACGTACCTTTGTTATGCAGGAAATCTAGAGCGCTGGCGATGTCCTGCACCACAACGCTGGCTTCCTGCTCACAGAAGTGTCGCCTTCTGTGAATCTGAGCGAGGACAGACCCTAAAAAAAAAAAAAAGGGTTCAATTTACCCGACACAGACTTGACGGTAAGAGGGCTTTACCATAGTGTTTAACAACAAATAAATGCTAATCTTTAATCCTTAAGTCTTCTGCTGGATGTACCAACCTCCTCTCAGCTTTTCAAACACCAGGTAGAAATGGTCTTCCTCTTCAAAAAACTCAACCAACTCCAGGATATTCCTTTTGGGAAAATAAAGGAAAGGGATCAGCCTATGGTAGTGGCATGAAATGAAAGTCTGCCCAGTTACACTTTACTTAAATTAGTTGTCGAGCTAAATGGTTTAACGTAAAAAATAAACCCTACAATATAAGTTTTATATAGTCTTGTACTTCATTGACACCCCCCCTCCTCCCCACAGCGATGTATAGTTGGTCCCATCCTACAAGCTCACGGTTTGTTTCATTGTGATATTTGTAAATCTGATATTTTTTATTTTTGTTGAATGTTCCTCTAGTTTTGTCAAAATTTGTCCAGAATAGGGCACTAGGGATCACGTGGTAAGGGTATCGCCCCCATTATAGTCACATGGAAGTGTAAGGGAATAACAGGACCCGATCATCATATCTTGTTTAACCCAGTTAAAACCAGGAAAGCATCATTCTGTGCCACTTTTAGATTTTTGCATTGGCTATTCAAAATCTGACATTTAGAAACATTTTCTAAAAAGTCTTGAAACCATTGATTTAGAAGGCATTTGTAGACTCCGCCTCAGGTCTTAATGGCTTGAGATAATCTGTGGCACTGACGCACATCATTGTGGCAAGTGACGGCTGCTGTACGGTTACCTGTGTCCCTGGCACTGGTAGAGCATTTCAACCTCCCGGAAGACACGGCTACGGCTGTGACCTGGCCTCTTCTCAATGATCTGAAACGGAACACACTGGTCAGATAGAGGACGGCTCCAGACAGAGGCTGAGACTCCCCAAGTCTGCATCACGAACCCCCCTCCCGACATGGCAGCACAGTTTAATATAGGTCACATATGGTATAGTATAAGGTACCCCTGATTTTTCTGGGTTGCTTCCAGTTCAACTTTTACCCAGTTCACCCGACAATGCCGCAACGACGGTTAACCTACTTCTACTGACAGCCTGCCAAACTGAAGGAATGAAATGTGTATAGGCACTACACCTCTAAATATAGCATTTGTGCGTGTGTAACCTATATTCCAATCTTAAGTGCTTTTAAGTAGCCAAGTTGCTCCTTTGTGACACCCCAAGAGTCGAGACAAAATAGTTTTGATAAACAAAACCACCTAAATATAGCCAGCAGATCCTGGAACCAAAACATGGTGGGGCCCCCATGCGGGCCATGCATCACACTGCCAAGAGAGGCAGAAAGAGAGACTGCTGACACCAAAGCAAAGGGCCTGAATTTTCCAGCCACAGCTATTGTCTGCTCATGGGGGTGCGCATGGTTCTCTTCCTGTTAGCAGGATTATGGTTGCCATTGAAACCCAGTGGGGCTAGAGTGCAGTGTGTGTGTCTAGGATTAATGTACAGACAAGAGGCTAGTGTGCAGCCCAAAGCCAACAACACACTGGACCACATCTGAGTCAGCATACAGACAACCCACATCAGCCCACTTTCTCCCAATGACAACAACACAAACCAAACCCACAGATTATAACGTACAGTGTAAAAATGTAAGTGACAACTAAAAAAAAAAGACGAGCAAAACGGACAGCTAAATTGTCATAAGCAGAGACAACAAGTCAACAACAGTAATAGCTAGAGGGTTTAGTAGTTGGACAATACAAACATAGCAGCAGCTCTGAATCTTTCTTCCCCCAGGGAAGAAAGACTGTCAGTGTGGGGGTTTACTGTTGTGCGGAAACAGTCACGTACACCGTCAGGAGGGGGGATAAATCAGATTCACAGCAGTCTGGCTGTGGAAGAGGCCCAACTGAGTCACGCTGTGGCTCTGTAAATCTATCTAAGCTTGTGAAAGAAACCTTGAGGAGGAGGGGTAGAGGGCTGAGGCCCAAGACAGACGGGACAGGCATGGCTCCCGAGTCCCTTACTCCCTCCAGCCTGCCTTTGTTGTGATTGAAACACCACCACCCCCTTGCCTATAGGTGGAGGAGAAGGACATCTGGCAGGAGTAGTCTAAACACCCCCCCTAACCCCATCTGACCTCCACTACTACCGCCCCCCCCACGCCTCCATACTGCTTGGTCCCAAGAGAAACATCCCTGGGTAAACATAACTAATGCACCATGTTCACTTGTGGGAGCCTGTGCACAAAATTCCATTGCAGTATTTATTCAAGAATATATGCTCTTTCGCTCAAGATGACACTGCGTTGAACTATCGAGAATAGCCCTTGAACTGGAGTGAACTGCAAATTGCAGTCTACAATATTATTTGCCTGAAATATTTGTGCAAGAGTAAACCTCTTGGGGTCTTTGGAAATAAACATCAAATTGGTAAAGTGCCAAAAAATAAATGCATCTACGTTCAAAGAGGGGATATATATATATAATACACACACATCCTAAAAACAGGACCAACAGAAGTTACAAAAACATGCAGAAGCACAGCGCAAAATCCATTTGTCAGTACACGCCCCATTTGAGAAGAAATAAAGCCCTACTGCACAAGGAGAACAAAACAGTGTAAACACCCCAGGACACAGGCAGAGTCCTGCACCCCTCCTCTCTCCATATGTGAGTTTTGTTTTGGCATGGCCACAAGTACACAATGTTCCCGCCACTAGAAGCATCCACAGCCAATAGGAGCAAAGCAAAAGGGTGGGCATTGTGTTCCAAGAGCTCTTATAGGCCAATTGAGAAAAAAAAAAAAAAAGTTAGGGAGCGCCTGTGTGAACAGTGGCTAGCGCTTCACATTCAAAAACTAGAACACAGGACAGCGACAACATAACAGGGGGCCCTGCAGACATCTGCTTTGGTGCGCTCAACTGGGAAAACATTTACATCCTGTCCCACCACCAGGGACCGTAACGCACACCACAGAGAGGTTAGTTACACAACCACTGGCACCAAAAGCAAATCATCCGAGGACACGGTTGGTGACGCACATTATAATTAACATTACCTTCCTGAACCCTCTCAAAGTTATTCTTCCGTGGACATTGAAAAACATGAAATGGTACCAGAACCCCATAGCATTCCATGTCCAGTACTACTACGACGAATTCACAGCCCTAGGCTAAGCAGTGTCCACACACACACACACACACACACATTCATTTGAAATGTAAACATCCACACCACTCATCAGCATGGGAAACAGACTCAGGCAGTGGGAAGGTCTCATTAAGAAAAAGACCGTCTATGCATCTACATGGGAGGGTGACCTACTACTAGGTACTACAAAGTATTTATTATTAGTTTCCTGGTTGACGCTTGCATGCGAGTGAGACATCACACCTCTTGACAGTTTTGTGGGTACCACCTCCGAATTGCATGCCCTGCTCAGGCATGTTTCCAGTGGCAGTGAATGCTAGTATGAAAACCAGTCGAGGCTAACACTAAACTGGCAAAATGCAGAGAGAAATAAAATACCATGGTTGTCATGGGTAAGATTCAAAAGGCATTTACCAAACTAAAAATATTTTAGGGGAGAGTGGGTGTTTGCTCAATATAAAAATGTAGATAATACATTCAGAGATGGCGCCATTCTGATTTTCCCCAAGACTGTACATGCGCACAATAACCAGTTGGTCACATGTTCATTGCTCACATGGATACGAACGTTCACACTACAGTAGTCAAAGAATCACAGCAGCCCTGAAATAGGGTTATGGCACTACATAAGGCCATCGAGTGCCATCATGTCCAGATTCAAATAGACCACAGTGCTTAGGGTTTCAAGATCTTTACCTTAACAGCATATTCTTTGTTGGTGATTAGGTTGATGCACGTCAGCACCCTGGCATAAGCACCTTCTCCTAGGACTTCTTCTTGCAGCCTGTAGACATCTGCGATGGAAAGGTTCATGGAAAACATTAACTTAGAATAGATGTCTGAATGGAAAATATTTTTTATGTCTTAACGTTGCTTTTTCACATTGTTGTGAAATCAACATGCTGACAAATGTAGCTTACCCTCGAAACGTCCAGAGAAACTGTCAGTTGCCCGGCAACGTTTCTTCTTCTTGTTTCTCTTCTTAGCATCGGGGATGTCAATAGGCTGGCTAAAGGGTATGTCTATCAAAGACAAGCAAAAATCAATTAATTCACATTTCTAATGATCAGCAAACATAGCATTTTGGCTTGTATGAAGATGTACATTAAACATTGTAAATGCTAAAAATGTCCATGTCTTCCATGTTGTTCAGTAATCCCGCCTGGCCTTAATTTCAGTTTGTGTTAACTTGTGATCATTGACCAATGACCATTTGTTTACAGAGAACAGGCTCCAATTAATCAACTAGGCCAGTGGGGGTGTGACAAGGGTTGTACTTCCTGGTGACTGTTCCACATAGGAAAGTTACGGTTTCACAGACTAGAGCCATAAAACTACTCACCGTGTCTTGGGGAGGAATCAAAATTATCAAAAAGATGGGATCCATTTTTGGTGAAGTCATCAGATTCAAATGGATTCTGGCCCTAGAGGAGCAGAATATGGTCATTTAAATGTTATTCAGACAGACATGCAGCAGTTGTGGCCCGGGGTCAATACACCATTGCATTAATGCAATATAACTTCTCAAAACTGAAAAAAAAACATGCCTAATTTACCCTCCCTGTACCATACTGTTAAATATTACACGCACACACACACACACACACGGTTATCTGTGACCATTGTAAAATCAGAACATGTTGATAAACATGCAATAGCCTTATTCCCTGCAATATGATGAAGCAAACACACCAAACGATTACGCATACCTTTTCACAAATTAAAAAATGGTTTCCTTATGTTATTATCATTAAATAATGATATTATAACCATATCCAATGGTTATGCAACATGTACACGTTTGTGTGAAAATCATTGTATTGTATGGTGTTGTTCTCGTGTCAAGTGTCAGTGTCAAATGACTCACCTTAAAAGAGCGGTGGAATCCGGTGACCTCGGGGATTTTATTTTGCACCATGTTTACTCCGATTTGGGGATTTTGGGTGTTTTGCGGCGGCTGCAGTGGTTTTGTGATGATGTCAAATTGCACTACTCTGAGAACAGTCGTTCCAGAGACAGAAGCAAATGATCACACTGCGCTGGCTGGTCAACTTGCTGCGGCGCTTTAAACGGGAGCCCTGTGGGCGACACAACACTGCATTTTAATGGAATGAACACACACATAACACACTCACTGCATTTGAATGGAATGAACACACACATAACACACTCACTGCATTTGAAGGGAATGAACATACACATAACACTCACTGCATTTTAATGGAATGAACACACACATAACACACTCACTGCATTTTAATGTAACACGCACGCACACGCACGCACACGCACACACACACACAGTAGTCTTATTGTAATGAACACACACACAGCAGTTTTAATGTAATGAACACACACACACTGCAGTCTTACTGTAATGAACGCACACAACACACTGCAGTCTTAATGTAATGCACACACACAACACACGCACACACAGTAGTTTTAATGTAATAAACCAACAGCACACTGCTTCAGCATCGGATTAATGGATTATCAAGGCTATCATAGATGTATTTTATCGAGTTTGAATTTGGCTTGCCTTTCATTATATGCAAATGTGAAAATCGATAAAATAGCCAGTTATAATGTAGGCTACCAACACAGTCATTTTTGTATAGAGTTGTTCTTCAAATGTACCCCATTCATATTCCGCATAATAAATCTTTCAATCAATCAATCACTACACGTTGCAGGCAGCTTTGATAATGTAGCAGCCTGCAACCAAAAACCGCACGATACACGTCACATTCAACACACACATAAAACCAACCCAACACGTTCTAAACAGTATGCATTTGTATAATTTAACCAGTAGCGGTATATTCAATATATGCTCATTAAGCAGCTATATAATATGACCTATAGTCCCACCAGCCGTTGGGTTCATATAAGACTCGAATAGGAAACAAGACTTGTCTAAAAGGATCATAGCTATGATCCTTTTAGACCAAGTGTTTGACTGACTGTACTCTGTTGCCGTTTATATTTCTGTCTGTAAAGCATTCAATAAAAAAAATTAAAAAAAAACAATCAACGCATCCACAATGAATGCAATGCACTGCAGCCAATCATGGCGCAGCAACAATAACACTGTACGTGCTCCTACGCCACCACCAACAACAACGCGCTCCTTGCAGGAGGCACGCCGCCGCACGGCCATCGATTAAATAAAAATGACGTAATTTAAATAAAAAAAATAACGCCATGTGATTGAACTTGAAGCTGAATGTTATCTTCTGCCTTCCTTTGACCAGGCAGCAGCACGCCCCTAGTTGAAAATGAGATTGTTATCTCCGTTTTTCCTGGTTATAAATAGAGGTTTAACACACACAGCGACGACACAACAAGACTATATTGTATAAATAAAGATACTTAATGCGATTTAACCTGAATGATGCAATCCAGGCCCAAGATGCTGTGTCACGGGATCTGATCTTGTCAGTAAAAAAGCTATATTTAGAGGCAGCTAAAGTGAACGCAACGCCACAGCACAGACAGTTAGTGTGAAGCTACAACAGCTAATGTTAGCCCTCTCGAAAAACACAATTATGTCGCAGTCAGACGAACTGGAGACGTTCATTCGGGCTATAAACGTCACGCACACACAAAAGCATGTAGTCAAACTCACCCCGTTGATAATTTTTACTACAGCTCCAGTGTTAACGTCGTTGTTTTCGACCCACTGCTTGGTAAAGCCGCGGATGGATGGATGGATGGGCAAGGGGGGGTACGCGTGATCGTACGTGCGTTGATGGGAAGGTGGTGGAAAAATACACGGCGACGAGGCTTTTTAAAGTCTCTGTGGTCCCAGTCTCCTCCCTCCTCTCCCAGCCCGGCCCACAACCCCGCCCACAGCACACACCCCTTCATCCTTTTTTAGAGGATGACGTGCCGTGTGGTGCCTTCTTCCAGAATGAGAGGCCTGATACCAATTCGTTTCATGTAATCTGTATAGTGACTACTAGAGTATATGCCTATGGTCTATGCTGCCAGTCAGTAACAGCAGTTCCCAAACTTTTTCATGTCAAGGAGTCCACTGTCCAAGGACCCCCAAATTGACGGCTATTACAAAATATATTCCAGGGACCCCCATAATTTATATAGCTCCAGCTGACCAGAGCTTAAATGTTAATTTAACTCTGAGAGTGTACAAATGGAACATTTGGTTCCATTTGTACACTCAGAGTTACTTACAGACCCATAAGGGTCCATTTGGTTCCAAACTACCATTTATGTGGGGACCCCATGGAACTCCCTCAAGGGAGACCCAGGGATCTGGGGACCAGATCCCACTTTGGGAACCACTGCTGCTTAGCGATAGAAGTGACTATTAAATCGCGAGATAAGCCATAAAACAAGTCAGTTTCACCTGTCATTTGAGTAACGCAATGAATTGTGATCAAAATCTTGGCTCTAATAGGTTAAAGTAAAATTAGAATGGAACTGGGCCATCAGGCTTTGTTTTCTCCCCACAGTGGGAGGTATGGCATGGGGGAATGACATGACCGGACATGACTGTGGGCACCAACCAACAATAGTCAGAGGTTCTTCTAAGGTTTATTGTAGGCCTATTTTGATGGAGAGCTGTTTTGATTTTGATGAGTATGTACAAATGGACTTGCAGAGAGGCCTCCCAAAATGAGTCTGTGCGTGCGTGCGTGCATGTGTGCGTCTCTGTGTGTGCTATCTGCAATCTAGACACATAATCGTGTGAGTGTTAAACACAAAGACTGATATGCTCAGAGAGAAGGCTTGAGCCACGTGCAAGAATCGGATTCTCACAGATAGAGGAATTCTGAGCCTCACTGACAGATAGGGTGGAGGTGACAAAAGGCTATCTATGTCCAACAGTGTAGTCCGATCCGATGACAACCAATAGTCCGGCACCCAAATAGTCCGACATGCCAAAAGTCCAACATGCGTATTAAGAGTCTGACAGCCAATAGTCCGACAACCAATAGTCCGGCACCCAATAGTCAGACATAATGGTAAATGGTGCATTTATATATATTATCCAAGGAGCTTTACATAGATTGTGCATTACATTCACCCATTCACACACACATTCATACACGATGGTGGCGGAAACCGTGCAAGGCACCAACCAGTGACTCCCATTCTCTACCCCTAACCTAACCCTAACCGCAAGTATGGGAGCAGCGCAGTTCGAGCAGTAGTCTGACCATTGTTTCCGCATGCCACTCTAATGGCGGGTCTAATGTTAGTATGCCTCCCACCAGTACATCAGGAGCAATTCAGGGTTCTGTGTCTTGCTCAATGACACTTTGACACTAACTCTGGGGGTGGCCGGGTTCGAGCTGGCTACCATGCGGTTGCCATCCAGCCACTCTACCCCTGAGCCACCGCAACATGACTCCAAGTCCTTGCCCAGTATTCATAAGGTCCACACACACACTGCACTTGGACAACTGGGCACCTAGGGACATGTGGCCACCTGGCCTGGACAACTCGGCACAGAATGTCTGTTTATCTGTCTAGCCTAAACTTTAGGGTATACCAACAGTCTGACAAAGTGACGCTGTTGATTTTCACACCGTGCACAGGTAGAGGCAGTACAGTACATTGCTCCAGTATAAACTACCCAATAAAAGGTCAAATTAAAGCTGGTAAATGATCCCCCCTCCTGATTGAATGACATTTTATTAAAGAGCTGGAAAGATGGGGAGACTCCTGTTAAAAACTAAAGTTGACTTAATAGTCTCCTATTTGTTTCTAAATGTACTTCTACTACACCAGGGGTAGGCAATTAAGTTTTTCCTGGGGCCATATTCTTTCGAGGACCCAATGTGGGGGGCCGGACTGCCGGTGCAGAAACCTTTGGCCCTTTTTAACGTCAATTTAGAGGAATATCTCAATTTAAATTAACATTCAAGACTGTTTTCACCCCCATGCCAGCTGTTCTCCCTGCACTGTCACTGTCAAAGTCCTTGTGCCCTCTCTCTCTCCACATTACTCTGAATAGTGATTGGCATGGGGGGCTATGTTGGTTGGCACAGCTAGGTCACCATGCACCACCATACACCCTGAGAGACAGAGAATGGATCAAAAATAAACAAGCTGAATGTATCTGGCATTTGGCATAATCAGTAGGCTAATGGGCAACTGTAGACTAGCTTTTCCCCCCTCTCTCAGACTGCCTTACAAGTAGGCTAACTACACTTTGTACAGCATATCTGTCACATGGAGAAGATAAGTAGTTTTGCTAATTTTCTTAGGTAAAGTTGATTAACATATTTTAAATAGATTTTTTAACATACATTTTAATTGTATTTTGATTGATTGATTGATTGATTGATTGATTGATTGATTGATTGATTGATTGATTGATTGATTGATTGATTGATTGATTGATACATACATACAATTTCTTTTCATGTACTCTATTCGATCATAGATCTATAGACAGGAATGTAAACAGCAGGTACAGTCAGACATTTGGGCTAAAAGGATAACACTGAAAAGTCCAGGGGACTTGTTTTCTTGTGTCAACTGAACAACTGGCAAGTAAAGGGTGTGTGGGAATGTCTGAAGTATCAGTAACTGATAGCCACCTCCCAGATATTCTCCCCACGCCCTGTGGTATGTTGTGGTGTGTTGTGTGTGAAGGGTGCCATGATGGCACGTTGCACAGCCTGCTGAGGAGCATAGGTAGGGCCGGTATAGGCTTTCTCTCACACAACTGATAATGGAAGAAGTGACACTTCCTGGAAGTCTGACCATATGGCAATATGATCTCTTAACTATGCTAATTGTAAGATGACAATGCAGTCACACAGAGTAAAAGCTAGCTTTTCAGGAAACTCTTCCGGTATTGTCAGAATGTACGATGCAAATGTATTTGTGCCCATGGAGCACACAACTTTGTGCATGGGTTCAGGTGGCCAAGTCATATACACAATTTACAATTTAGGCATTTAGCAGAAGCTCTTAATCCAGAGCGACTTACATTAAAAAGAAAAGCCTGGCAATACATGATACAGACCTACATACAAAGTAGTTATTGTGAATCATACCTAAGCTAGCATCGGAAACGTAACAGTGGAAAAGCTATGCATACCATATACTATATAGTGCTATGTTCATGTAGTGATGTCGCAGAAGCGGGGATTGAACCCTGGATTCCCACTCACCAGTCCAACGCGCAACCCGTCTGAGCCCGATTGGCAGGGATGTTGCGGCTGGGTGCTACATTCACTCCCTCAGTCTTTGGAGCGCGTCCTCGCGCTTCACACTTCACACCGCGGACCGCTGCACGTGTGATGTCCTTTATGTGGACCCGCAAGGATACCACACTCCAAGTCCTGCCGACTATGCCAGATTGAACCCAGGACTCCAACACGCAACCTGTCGTGCCAATAGGGCTCAGCCAGATTGGCAGGGCTGTTGCGGCTGGGTCGTGGCTGGGTGCTACATTTACATGAAATGCTATAAGTCTACATAAAGTGCTATACGTCTACATAAAAAAGCTATCTAAGTTACATAAGTTGAGCCTTTGCATATGCCTGTAGGAGGTCGAGGCTAGGGCAAGTACTACTGCAAGTGCTACACCATACGTATGCAGAGTATGCGGAAGTGCCGTTCACGCATGTGCTTTGTGGCTGTGATACGTCACTGCCTTGACCTCTGCGTTTTCAACCAAGCTATGTGGCTGTTCGACTACTGGACAATCACAGTGGGTCTTTCCAAGGACTGTGGTGAGCACGGAACGCTTGCTGTCCCTATTGTTTACCTCTCTCTATCCTTGCTCGATTACAGAGCGAGCACACAACTTGCCCAGCATGGACAAAACACGGTCAGTGGCCAAAAACACATTGATTTCTGCCTTCGTTCAAAATGTAGGCTTACGCTTTGTGTGTGTGTGTCTGATCACTCGGACACATGATATGATAAACATGATACAGAGTCAACAGAGATATGACATGATACAGAGAAACAATAACAACATGGACACGTGGCGTTAGTTGCTATAGATGCGTTAGATGCGAGTTTCAAGTACAGTATAAGATCACACTGTCACTTCGTGCCGCGTTGCATTTTTCGAAAAATCTTTAAAAGTCTTCTGGGGGTCCTTGGCACATTTTCAGATGGGGGGTTCCGCGGCCAAATACAAATTTTGGGGTTTCTTGGCACGAAATCTTTGAGGCATTCGTAGAATCGACCTCAGGCCATGTAGACTTGAATTCATGGATATTTCTTTGTTTTTGTCACATTCTTGAGCCAATAATCTGGTCACCAGCAGTGGTTCCCTATGGAGACACAAAGGAGATTTGTTGTGTCTTTTTTGGGTGAACTATCCCTTTAATGGGTTAAAACAATAAGTATCTATTTCATCTTCAGTAAGCCACTAGCATACAAATGCACTAAATTCAAATCCCAAATACAAATAGAAGTAACATACAGTATATACAGTAGAGAATACATCCACTGGATTATGTCTTCATACAAAGTAAGTGGCCTTGCAAAATACATTGATTTATTGCCAGTAACACTTGCAAGCCTTCTCTGTATATTCTTCTTCTAATGTTTGTCAAAGGTGTCTTACATTAAATCCTTCTTATCCTTGTAAGGTTTGTTTTCCAGAGAGTGTCTTGTGACTGGAAGCTCTCTTACTCTCCTCCTTTCACCTTCCACCCCTCAAATGTAGGCCCGACATTACGCAAGGAGTTGACTGCCTTTCTGTAGCCAAGAGCCGATGGTGCAATCGCTACTTTAATACGAAAACAAGCACATGTGTGGAAGTGAGGTTGGGTCGGTTGTCACAACATGGCAAAAGAAACAGGGGTCAGGCATCGTAAATGTCCCTGGGCAGTACTGTAGTTCAGTTCAGTGAATGTGCATAGCTCTCAATCAATAACAACTCACACTGGGCAGCAGTACTCTTACAGGGAAAGGGTACTGGATTGGATAAATGCATGAGGTGTGTGTCTCTCTCTGTGTTGTTGTTGTTGATATCTCATTAAGAGGCGATAGAATGATAGATATAATTATTGGCCAAATGCAACGAGACTGGGCGTTGGGGGGTGCGTCAGCTAGGTCAGGGGGTAACAAGGGGTGCACGGCCAAAAAGGTTTGGGGACCGTGCGCGCTGACTTAAGCCATTGATGCTCTGATTTGTAAATTTAGCTGAATCATACCAAGATGTATCACACAGAAATTGTGCAACCGAGATGTATATAGCACATGCTATATACAGCTAGTAGTTACTACTGTATGGCATCCACTCTGCATGTATGTGCACACGTGAGTGTACAAGCATGTACATCTGTTTGACTAATGGTGTCAACTATTAAATAGCCTTCGTGATTGTTACAGGCAAACTGGCAGCCAGCAGTCTTATGTTACACTGGACTGCATAGCTCTCCAAGTAGCCTAGTAAGCTCACATGGCCGGTGGACTGAATGGCCTTGGCCAGTTGTTGGGTATTTCCAAGAACAAACTTCTAAGAAGGGACCTGATATTAACCAGTATTAACCACTTAACCACTGAAACCACTGAAAAATTAAAATAGCTGATCTGATGCATTGTGATGCATGAGGGCATACAGTACATGGCTTTTAACGATTAAGACAAATGGGAGCCACGTCTATGGGGTTTTTGGTGTTTTTCTTTTGAACATGAAATTAATTCTGTACTGGCCATATATGGAGTCTGCCATATATGGAGTCTGTCAAAACATGCTGTAGTGTACAATGTATGAGGTAACTGACTTGCAGGGGATGAAACCGTTAGGGTGTGTGACTGTACTCATTCTAGTGTTTTCTGCTGAGTCACATTATCACCCAATTCCATTCTCTAGATATAAATAATCACGTGTTGCAGTCAAAACAACAGTTTACGCCTGGCAAAGACGCTGATTAGATATGTTGTTATGCAGCTCTCTTGCACAGCTATAGTGTTGTGCTATCTCAGGGTGGGGTCCCCTCCCCTCAATGGCCCACAGGGGTCCTTGGCCCACAGGGATCCTTAACCCACAGGGATCCTTGATGGGGTTCCAGCCAGGGGGTCCCCACCCATAGCTAAATGACTGATAGTTATAAAAACAAACAAATGGACCCTTACAGCCAGGTCCCCAGATAAATGATTTACAGTTAGGAACCAAATGGACCTAAAGATCAAAACAAATTGGTTCCAGGACCATTTGTAATACTCTTTCTTTGTTAAATTAATACAGAGGATTTTATAACATAGAATGGGGTCCCACGTCCCAGAGAACAGTATCTTGGCTAAATTCAGTGGTTCCCAAAGTGGGGCCCAGGGACCCCCAGGAGTCCTTTTAGCCGGGTGTGCAGGGGGTCTGCAGCAATTTGTTAATAGCAGCAAAATCTGCTATTTGAAAATAGCAGATCTACAAGTTGACAACATGATGTGTCTGCATGCATCTTGAGCATTTGAGGGAAATGTCACTTATTTAGACACCCCTAAAGTAAAATAAATGAATAAATAGGAAAGATGCATCTGGCAGTGGCACAACATTATATTCCATGACATTCGATGGTCAAATATAGGCCTACATAATAATGTGGGGTCCACATGGAAAGGTTTAAGAACCACTGGCCTAAATAGTAGGCTACATAACATTATATATCAAACTGGAGCCATGGATCTTTTTTTAAATGGGTCTTTTGATCTTACACAATTTAGTGCATTTCAGTTCACTCCACTTCGTTGCCAAGCCAACTCCCCCAGCACAGACAGGTCAGGGAAATTCCATTCAAGTACAACATGTACAGGACGGGGCGAATGATGAGCGAATTTCAGCGAAAGTAAAAGCACTGGCACCATACCACCCGTAGGCTATCGCACACGCACACACGCACGCGCATACCGTACACACAACACAAACCGCAAAAGGAATGACAGAGGAAATGAACTTAAGTGACTCACTGCACCGAAGAGGGGCGGATCAACGGGATTCGGGTCATATGACAGCAATAGTGTTTGTTGTTATTCATTATCGCAGAACAGAGAACATACACATCATTATATTTATTCGGCAGTCGACATTATTTGACGGCAGTATTGTTGCAAAGATGATTATGAACTAGAATTCAAATCAGGGATATTTGATATCATGATTTAATTTGATTGATGTGCAGTAGCGTAGCCTGGGTTAAAAAGTGTATTATTATAAATAAATGGGTTTACAGCTAATCTAACCATTTCAATCTAGCTCTTTTTCAGAATGTGACTTTGAATTTATGATATAGTTTATTTATCCTATCAATTTACAATTTAGGCATTTAGCAGAGGCTATTAATCCAGAGCGATTTACATTAAGCTTGAACAAAAAGAAAAAGCATGGTAATACATCATATACATACAAAATTAAATCATACATAAGCTAAGAACGACAACGTAACAGTAGAAAATCTATATACCGGTAGGCTAATTAATTATACTATGCGCATATTTATTATACTATATACTGAGCTTTAAAGTTTACATGAAATGCTATTGCTAATGCTGATATATAAATCTACATAGACTGCTATCTAAGTCTAAATAGAAATGCTATCTAAGATTAGCTCTGGTCCATAGAGCTAATCTAAGATAGACTACATAAATTGAGCCTTAATTTGCATACGCCTGTAGGAGGTCGAGGCTCTTGCTACTGAGATCAAGACTATATATAATCAAGACAAATATGCAAACGTCAGAATCGATCAAATACATATGATAGTCTTGATCTCAACCAAGGCTAGGTTTGTGAAAACACAAGTTTTTATATAGCCTACTGTCTGTACATGACATGTAGCCTACAAACTACGTGCGTAACGGGTGCGCGCAGCCATGACTCATAGATACGTGGGCGACATATACAAGTTTTAGAAGTGTGTGTGTGTGTGTGTGTGTGTGTGTGTGTGTGTGTGTGTGTGTGTGTGTGTGTGTGTGTGTGAGTGAGAGAGAGAGAGAAATAGGAGAGGCTGACAGA
>OOFJ01103782.1:0-17702 GCA_900323375.1 Benthosema glaciale
AGTGTGTGTGTGTACAATTTAGGCATTTAGCAGATGTTATGCATTTGCATGTTTGTGTGTGTGTGTGTGTATATATATATATATATATATATATATATATATATATATATATATATATATATATATATATATATATATATATATATGCTGAACCGGTTTTCGCTAAACTTGGCAATACGGTAGAGGCCGAACAAGTATTGTGTTCTTACTTTTGAACTCTGCCCTTTGGATCACCCACCATTTTGAATGATATGAAAAACAGTTCAAATCTATCTCGGATCAATCAGGATGTTTGATCAAAATGCACGAAAATTTCTACACTTCTATACTTTGGACTTATACGGAAGTACATTTGTTTAAGTGAAAAATTAAGGCTTTATGATCCACTGAAAATTGCTGTTTGTGAAAATTCTTCTTCTGCCCCTAATTCATACATACAGCGTAACATGCTTATGAAGCTTTACATTATGGTAGAGGGTCATGCCAAATAGCACTGAAACCAGTCTTACTCAAATTGGCCAAAGGGGGGCGCTGTAGCAATTATTTGAAAATGAAACCTTTGAAAAGGCATAACTCATGCCTCATTTGGCCAAAAGTCATGGCACTTGTTTTCACATGTTCTTTGACTCATGACCAGTTAGCTCCGCCCTCAGATTTTCTGCCATTTTGAGCAGTTTGAAAAAGCTTACCGGTATACCTGATTTTCTGCCTGGATTTTTGAGCAATTTGAGTGAAACATTCTACACACAATCTACTGACCATGAAATCCCAGTTGAAGAGAAGTTTGTACCTGAACATTTTTGCAAAAAATATAGCTGCAAGCAGCGATCATAGGCACTTTGAACAGGCATAACTCATGCCTCGTCTGTCTGTCTGTATGTATGTTTGGTGTAACGAACATCTGCAATGACCTAACGTGGCACTGTTGACCAGTGTGCTACACTTGGTAACCTTTATGTACAAAGGGCCTTAATTGAAATCTGAGTGTAACAATTGGCCCAATTTAGTTATACTGATATAATACTGAGTAAACAAAGTGATAAAGTTTCCTTCAAAATCGGTTGTATGTCATTGTGAAGATCATTGCTCTTTATTTCCAGCTAAATATACAAACTGTACATTCCTGTGCTTCTAAACGATAAAGAAAATTGATTGACACTATCTCTTGCACATCTGGTGAATTATGTTTGTACACTGGGTAGATGTATTTAAGCCCTGTGTCTTTATTCTTCAAACCATCAGTGTGAAAATGAAAGGCTAATGCAGATTGATACCCAGATGGATAAGCTGACACATCACAGCCAGAATACAAGAATACAAACTTCAAAAATGTTAAGATAATATCAAAATGATATGGTTTCATGACTCACATCGTTGACCTGCAATATGGATTCCTGTTTTTTAACTTAATTGGATCTGTCTATTATGAAAAAGATAACAAGCAAAGCCACACATGTTTTGCATTGGTTTCTCTCCTTTATAACCTTGCTATGTATAGCAGTATAATGTTTTTGTCTGTGGTGCCTTGAGCTGTCACTGCTTCTGTTTGGCAGTAAAGTTTATAGGCTGGTAACTCTTGGCTAACTCCTGGCTAACTTCACTTCAAGTTTCTAAACTGTTCCGTCATTTGGATGTTGTTGCCAGGCACTTGGAAGATATTATTTCTTAAGTTGAGTCAATTTTGATCCCAAGATAAGCTCATGTTTTTTGTCTTCATCTGGAGAATGTTGGCAAGACTTGAAATGTTTCGGACAAAGAAAAGAAAACGTCTGTAAAATGAGAGCGCGAATGGGCAGCATATCATTGTCTTTATCTGTTTGTAACATTGTTCTAGAGAGCATATACATCACCTCCAGACAGTAACTGATAGGCCTAACCATTCACTCCTTGGATAGATACACAAAAGCACAAGATATCTACTGCACAGATTACATTATACTCTGTTCAAAAGCAGTCACAGTCAAGTATGCAGAACTCCACTGTGCTGAGGGGAAAAAACGATGCTTTTAATGCCGACCAGTGATTACAGGTGAGAGATGTAACTGATAGTTGGGCCGTTATTGTTCAGAGATTTGGTGTGTTTGACCCCCCTAAAGCATTCTGCTGCCAAGGGAATTTACAACAAGCAGCAGACCCTGAGGAAAGGAATGTTATGATTGCTCTCTGTGACACTGATACAATGTCACGTTACACACCTATAGATAGCTGGTTCTTAACTACAGGCAAACTGGAGGAGCCGGCATGTTCATGATATGACTGAGTAACATTTCACCACAGGAATATTCAGGAGAGCTTCAGCAGCATGGATCTCATTAACCACACTAGCTGCATGTCTTAGTGAAACAGATCTGAGTTGCTATAGTTTGATCACTTTTTTCTGTCTACGCCAAATCTCTTCTGCAAAAATACAGCTTGTAGATCTGCTACATTCTCCCCGGAATAGCCTAGGGATGTTGGGGTTCAAGTGGTTAACATGCCCAAGTGGGCACAGTGTGTTGTTAGTTTTTAATTGTCACAAACCTTATGCACATGGTGTTGATATTTCTTTCGGCCTCCATTAGCCCACCGAGTGAGTTCAGTTTATATTTAATGAACTGTAGTCGTATGCTAATTCATTGCTTGCAACAATTCTCCTTGGAGGACTTTCTTTTTTTCTTCTTTTAACTAAAGTAGCTGTGTTGACTGGCTTTGCTCCTGGCTGATATTTCCATTAAGGGTCTTCTTATCAAATAATGAAATAAAGAATCTATTTCTTGCCCAATGCTATTACCTCCCCCAAATCAAAAGGTTTCCGCTGTAATGTCTCGCCTCCCATACCAGTTAATTAACTAGTGTTGCAATACATACTAATGCTACTTTCATGAGAATAATCCCAGACAATGAACCTGTCTCCTTTGTGTCCTTCTGCAAACCCTCTTAATTAATATCAGCAAATACAAACCAAAGTTAATTGAAATTTGAACATCCCATCTTTCTAGTTTACAGTAATACAATCGCTGTTGTTTTGTTCCTCTTGTTGTTGAATTACTGTGATAGCTGGTATCATATCACTATTTAGCATTTTATTGATCACCCTCAGAGATGCAGCGGAAATAGGAAAGAAAGAAATGTCTTAACCATGAGTAAACACAGGTGGCAATATATGCAACCCGACATTGATTTGGACTGAGGCATTAATATTCACACTCCTCCAGATAATCATAGCAAGGTTTACTTGATTTGTTTTCATTGATTAAGTGACATTTCCCCAACTTCTTGCATCATGGTTATTAATATAGTTTGCATTGATATTATTTCCGCATTAACAACAATTTTCACCAAGTGAGAGAGATTACAAGACAGATGCAAAAGAGTGTCATCTCTATGGCAGATAGCTTTAATCAGAGTCCCTTTTGATACAAAATCTTTAGAACCTTAATCAATCTTTATGGACAAGCTTTTTCAGCCTGTATGCAAGTTTGAATAGCACCGTTTTAAAGAGGCAGCACCCTGCTGTCAGATATATGATAAGTTTTGCAAATCATTCTAAGAATATGAATTAGGTTGCACATCCCTAGTGGTAATGCTATGCAGCAGTCCAAAATTCAGTTGCCTTGCGTTGCATGCATGCATTCTATGTATTGGGTAGGCCAACCTTATGCCACTTAATGTATAAGGAGCAGCAATTCCAAGCCATCCTCGGATTATAGATAGATCCTCAACAAAGCATGGTTTGGCATACTACTAAACCAAAAGGCTTTCTGTAATATATTTATTTTGTTGTGTTGGCCCATGAACAGGAAGAAGTGAACAAAATCAATAAATAGAACAATGGTTTGCTTTTATAGTCTTTATACATATTTCTGAGCCAAGGACATTTCTAAAGTTAACATTATTTTTGTTCCGAGAGACTCGGTCACAGTCTGTCATCCTGTATTTGCATTCATGTCCGATTAACAATTGTGACATATTCCTAAGATCACGCTCCTAGCACTATAACCACCCACCATGGCAATTAGCTGTCAACTAAGCTAATGAGCGTAACATGCCTGATGCAAGCCAGTCAAATATCAAGCTGTATCCCCATTTACCCTGCAGTGCCACTGTTGAGGCTGTGTCCATGTACTGTACCGTACCGTACCCGTTTGTGTTCAATGTGGTTCATGCTCTGTAGTCTTCAGCCTCCTTGAAACGTGTGTTTTAAGCTAAATATACATTGCTGCACGACACTGAGAAACACCGTCATGTAACAGCGGATATATTATTCGGGTATTAGTTATATACGGTGTAGTGTGTAATATATATTGCAAGTGCCTATACTGATCTATATATATATATATTTCTCTATGCACGAGACAAGCGAGTCTTATCAGGGGAAAATGGATTCCGACATAATTCAGTGGGGCCGCAGCCTGTCTCGGTGTCTTAAGTGTATTAGTTGTATGGTGAGAGTCACAGGGGTTATCAGTGGTGATAGCCTTTAATGTGTAAAGCTGACACGTTCAAGTAATCACACTGACCTTCACTCTGCTCAGGCTTATCATCGGCTAGAAAGAATATGGCATAAAAAGAATAATAACTTGAAAATGCCTGAATACCTTTGCAGATTCACAGATACAGTAGCAGACCGGCAAAATCCAACCAAAGAAATACTGTGCATGTTTTATTTCTTTTTATTTTATTTTATGTTTAAAATAAACATTTTATTTAACGAGAGAATTATATGCGCTTGCGGCAGTACACACTGTATTTGATCATGGAGGTTGTATTGCAGCTCAGATTGGATGGAGGGGAATAAGTACATAATAAGTACAAATCCATATTATGGGTTTGTTCAGGTTACTGTGCTTTACTGACATTGCCAGTAATATAGATCCACTGGAAGTTTTTCAGGTGAGGTGTCATTTGACTATTGCTTTGGACTAAAGGTCTTTATCCCGAACAGTATCGAAAAGCAAGGGGAGGGGGTTAAACCCCAGGCAGTTTTACAGCATGCTTGCCAACAAACTATCTGTTCTCCTTATTTCTAAAAAAGCATTGATCATCGGGGCATAGCCAATATGGAGGTTAATCCATTCCACTGTCTATGCTATAGGCTGCTTATGGAAGCACATTTGCTTAGGGCAGTCATGCAAATTATTACTTACTGCCCTGTAAGCTGATAACACAAATTAGATACCCATTAAAGTTGAACAATGTATATAGAATGAAAAAAGATTGCAAGTGATACCTGAAGGGATGCTTAAGTCATATGGCATTAAAATATGCCTCATGCTTGCAAACTTTAAAAGTGGAGAGATGTTTATCCTTGGGACTGAAGGATGCATAATGGTAATCTCATATGCACAGAGGCAGCTGCCAGGTGGAGGATAGCACACTGCATGTTTATGAATAGAAATCATTACAGGGACGGGGGAGCATACCGGCATGGACTAGTGCCACTGAACTTTTTTTTGTCATCTACCCAGTGTACACCGCAGCAGTTACATTTCCATGTACCTAAACTGTGGGTATTGCACAGTTTAGCTTTGGTCACTTTGCAGCTTGAGCGCGGCGTTTCGTCCAAGTCGATTGTTGAGTCAGACACAGGTGTTAAGAGGCATTTGTAAAAAGTTCCTCTAACTTTAAAGTCCTGACCTGAATGTGGGCTGGTGGGGGTGAACAATGAGGCTGTTAATACGATCCCGCCACCTGAGGGGCCTGTGAAATCAGTGCACTGAGAAACACACGGCTCTAACAGCAGTGCCACAGCTCCGCTGGGCCTCAACCCGCACCAGCCCGGGTTCCTATCAGATGAGCCACTTTAATTAACGTGCCAAACTGCTCCTGGGGTGGGTGGGAGGAGGGGGTTCTTCATCTTATAGAATGGTGACTGGGGTACCTATATGCTCTGTTTGTTGCGTGTTGGACGAGAGAGAGGAAGTGCTCTGGGTGCGTTTGGGAACCCTGGCAGATACTACTTTTGACTTGTCTGTTGTTTTCCTTTTGAGCCCCCTTTCTCTTTCTGCACGGCTGGCTGGAGTGATAGTCAGGGATTCATCTTAAAGCCTCCCCTTTGTCTGACAGACCGTGGAGTCAGCAGTTATTCTTCGACTGACGACTTTCAATGCTCGCCGGTGAAAGTGATGAAGCTGAAACACAAAGGCAAATTAAGGCTACAAAAACACTCGCCATTGTCCCATTGTGGAGGGTCACAAATCGCCAAGTAAAAGCCACACAGCGTGGTCGAAATGTATTCGCCTCTATCCCTCTCCTCCCTCCTTCCCTCCCCCTCTCTTTATATTCATTAGATTCATTATAGGTCACAAAGGATTGCCAACAAAACAGCTTGTGATTTTAGTTGAATTCATCCCCCTCTGAGGCCTGCAGGGAAATTAAAGTAGGTGACTATCACTGGAGGGAAGCAGACTTGACACATCTGAAGCTTTCAGTGATGCTAATAGCCAAGCGTATCCAAAATACACAGGAGCTGACCCCAAACAGATTGCCGGGGTTTAAATCATTAGTTTGCAAATGAAGCAAAAAGTACATTGGTTCTATAGTGGAGCCAGCCCCCTCTGAACCTTTGATTAGAGTTTGTCAACTCCCCTTTCTCTTCATACTCCCCCGCCCACTCACCATCCCGAAATTAATAAAGAAGACATAGCGACACTTTGGAGATGCTTGCATCTCAAGCACCTGTTAAACAAATGCACTTAAGGCGGGAATCAAATTGCAGACAGGTTCAAATTGGTGTAAAATCTTCATTTAGATGATGTCCCCAGGGCCTGCTTATTACTTGAGATTTATAGCATTAGTTCTGCCCCGCAAATGTGGTGCACCATTCCACCTCAGTGAAATATGAAGAGGTTTGATAACAGATTCTCTCATGAAAAAAAATAAACCTTTTAAAGGTTCATTAATGGAACTTGTGCCGTACAGCTCTGACATGTTCTGTGTTTGTGCCCCTGAGTGCTGGATGCTGTACAGTGTACACTGTAAATTCCTGAGTGTTCATCAACTCTTAACAGGGTATATTAACCGAAAGGGGTCCTTTTTTTACACCCGCAGAGTTAACTTAATATGCAGGATTGTACAGTGTAAGATGCTGCTGTGGCTCATATGGAGAACTAGCATACAATAGACTCTTCAAAACGCAATACATTTTGTAGCCTTACAGATACATTTTTATGCTAACATTATATTGTAGGACTGTTTGCACCTGATTATTTTTTTTGTTAATCAGTCAAGACTGTACATTTTTCACACTGAAATTAAATTAATAAACTGTCATGTCGCCGTGAATGGCACAAATCAGTTTGCAAGCTGTATAAGGAAAGCGCCACAAAGGCATTCCAGTTTTAGGAGTCCCCCCATTGAGTCTGTGTGTTTCAGTCACCAATCTGTTTTGTTCTCGATTCTTTTCAATTTGTTTACATTTGGCCCCTGCCGGAGAGGGACAGTCTATTGATTTATTGTCCCCGTTTCCTGAGAGTGGCGTTAAGAGAGCACAAGGCCCCCCCGTCTTCAGACCCTGCTCTTGCATTGTGTGGCCTAGTTGCCCGGCCCCTGTTACAGAGAGAGGGCCAGGGATTTGCCCTGCCCAAGCATCACAAGGACCTCACAAGAAAGGACCCCAAAACTGCACCAAGGCATGAGAGACAGCAGCACCCTTGCACAATGTCGCTATTCCTGAATGGGACGTTCCATGGATCATTTGCTTCACACTAAGCACTTTTCCCTAGATGGTTAATTCATTTAGAACCCCTCACAAAGAAAAAAGAGCTTTTTTTCTTTTTAAGTTTTTAAACTGTTTTTGTATTATAATTTTTTTCCCATGAATTGTTTTTATTATATTTTGACACTTGCTTTCAATGCTTTAGCAATGTAAACTTATGTTTTCTCTTTCCAATAAACCTCCTTTGAATTGAATTGAATATCTTGAGATCAAGTTGTCCGATGGATTGATTGATTGATTGATTGATTGATTGATTGATTGATTGAGTGAGTGAGTGAGTGAGTGAGTGAGTGATTTAGTGATTGTCTATCCATCCATTTATCCTAGCAGTGTGGTTAGTATCTTAGGTAGCCAGTGTTGTATTTTATTCAATACCTCGGGTGGTTTGTATTCATTTTCAATGATGTCTCCTTCAGCAGATTGGTATTTTCTCTGAAAAGCATCTGTCGGAAATTCTAAAGCACAATTTATATGAGTGAAAAGAATCATTTCAGATGAAAGTTAAAATGCTATTGTAAAATGCCCTTTTCACTCCTCTTGCTTGAAGATAAACAATTTCCCATGAATATATGGCTGGGCCCCCTATCTCTCACAAACATCAGAATGTGTCCCATACTAGGCCTATTGTAGTCTATTAAAAGAAATCCTTCCCCGTGGCAACCATTTTGCAGGTTTCAAGTAGATAAATGCCTTCCAAGAGGGATAAGAATGCATTTCTACAAAACTGCATTAAAGAGTAATGTTTGTCAACGACTCTGATAAAAACTTCACAGTCACAATTCTTTTTAGAGGCGGTAAAGGCATTGGCAATGTGCAAAGCTGATTGGTCTGGGAAGGCTGCCTACAGGTTAGCAGGCCTCATTTCCAATCTCTGACAGCAATATGTGTCGCCGCACGCTTCATCCCGATTGCTCATGTTGAACACAAACCATGGTCACTCTATATATGGAAATCCCTGTCTTCAGGGCGAAAAAAAATTAAAAAGGTGAGATTGGCACTTTAACCTCCGTGCCCCCCTGAAAATATGTTTTAGTCTGATACATTATACTATTGCGAATTATTTATCAAGAAGATACAAGCTTGATATTTCAAAAAAATAATGAGATGTCGAGGTGGCAGCTGGAATGTTCTGGTCCAGCGAGCAGCATCTATGAATGGTGGGAAATGAAGTCAATATGGTGGCTGAGACACACCATGTGCAGAATGTGAAAAGAGTGGAGTGCACTGTTTGGGTGGCAGTGGGCAAAAAGTTTAGGATTCAATATTGCTTTGTGATCTCAGTTTAATCTCTTTTCTCTTTTTTTCTTCCTCCAGAATGAGCCAAATGCATTCATATCATGCATTTTACAGTGACACGTTGTCATATTTCACCTGAAATGGAGGTCTAAACATTGTAAAATTGTTTTAGAATCCCTACAGTACACTCGTGCTTATGCAAGTGCAACACATTAAAAATCAAATGCAATTAGTGCATGAAAATTGAACACATCAGTTCTGAATCGAGACCTGAATAATGTAACTTGCTTTGACTGCAATCGACGGCTCAAAACATGAACAGAGGCAAGTACTGAGAGTGAAATGTCTCTACCTTCCACTGAAAGAGCCCACCTGTCGACACCATGCATTCAGAGAGCTAGTCATCCCGTTGTTGAAGTTGTACCCCAAATAAAGAGGAAGAAAAGGAATCAATCCACACTCTTTCAATACAGTTGAAGTGTGTCTCCCTGCAGATGACTGTTATTTCAGAGAACAAAGAGGAGAAAAGCTATGTATTAATTCAATTCAGACTGTCAGTCATTGTTTTCTCTCCTCTGTTGACGTTTCATATTAGTTCCTCATAATACCTCCATGAATGCACCACAATCAACATAGGCTATGATTTGCCTGCTTTATGGGAGGCTAAGCAGGTCTTACACAAAGCTTAGCACGTACCATTAAAGCTAATACGTCTTAGGCAGAATGACTCTCAGATATTTTATGAAATACTTGCCATTTTTATTCTATTTATATGGAATGTAGGTAAACTGTCACTATAAAAATGATCATATAATATTGAAATGTACATTGATATTTACAAAAGCAATCATCTCTTTGTTGTGTATCAAATACATTACCATGTGTGCCATTTCAACTTGTTGATTAAGTAAACTAAGTCGAATGACAAGGAAAGACGTTACTTTATTCCAGAGCCGTTTCCCTCCACTCCCAAACTCCTTTGTTTGTTTTGATTTATTTCATCCTCTCAGAACATCCCGTTGCTTTTCAGGGCCCCTTTTGTTCTTGGTGAAGGGCTCTTTTATTTGGGGCGAAATCTCCCATCTCTCAGACCAGCGCTTTGCCTTGATGCAGATCTTCATTAATCTCCAGGGCCGCTGTGGGCTCTATGGCAGCCTGCCGTTTTGATGGGAATTGAATTTGATACCATATTGTGGCTTGTATGGAGCCAACAATGGCCTGTGTTCCTTCCTGTGTCTGTGCACAATCAGAGAGACCCAATTAAATAATTTGGTACAATAAAAGGGAACAAAAGGATACCCAGGCTTAAAGTGCGGGTTCCAACATTTGCATTCTACCTTTTTTTTCTGTATCATGTTAATTAATTTGCTTTGAAACCAAGGGGAAAAACACAATGGAAAACAGTGCAGCTCATTTCAAAGTATGTCGGATGCTGCTTTATATTCAGGCGATGGGCTAACATCAACATTTTTCAATAGAATATTCACTTTGTTTCTCTGCAGCGCCAGAAAAGTACATTTGCCTCACTTGAATTTTGTCTCCAACCCTCTCCCCCCACGTCCTTTTGCTTTTGTAACTTTTGTGCATTATACCAAACCATGCCGTATTATACACTATGTTCATGTGTTCAATTAACACTGTGGACTTTACTCTGTACTGTTGGTGTTAATATGTCACATCCAATGAAGGGTAAATTAATTGTCCATGAGTGGCCCATGATAAGCGGTGATGGGACCCATATGGAGCTGTCAGTGGACTGCTGGTGGCCTCTCCAGGTCCAGCCACAGTAATTGAAAGAAATGAGCCATGGAAGTGACACATTAGCACTCTCCCTAGAGACGGCGTACGCGACACATATGTTGGACGTGCGCGCGGCACACACACACACACACACACACACACACACACACACACACACATCCATCCCCGCTTCTTTACACATCAGCTGCATGCATCGTGTACAAACTTTATCTCATTGTAACTATAGCCCAGACAGTGTCAGTCAGCATGGCATTAGCCAGCTCCCTACTGTACGCGAGACAGGGTGTAAAGATTGGGTAGGTCTCCGTCTGGGTTAAGGGGATAATGAGAAACTGCCCTGTGGTGAGTTAATCACCTCATCGCTCTCAGCAGCACTGCCATTTATTTGCTGTTTATTCCCCTAGTCTAGTGCCCCCAGGGGGAGGTCTGTCTGTGAGGCAGCACCTGCAGCTTCCTCGACGCTTGATTTACTGCTTTAAATGCTGCTTGTGGGCTAGATTACGCTGGACAGTGATCAAACCTTATTTGCACCCTGATTAGACGAACTGCTCCCTGCACTGACCGGGTTGAAGCAATTCTCCTTTAGCAATGTTATACTGCTGCCCGCTCCGGTGTAAAAATGATTAACACGGCCTGAATGAATGTGGAAGCCGTTTACCACAGCAATATCCCAGAATGGACCCCTGGTCATGAAACAGCCCTTTTCCACTATCAGCCTGGCCAGCACCATTTTGATTGTAATGGTTATAACTGTTGAAGGATAGGCCTACATTTAATGCAGGTATAGTGTTAAAGGCTATAATGGTTTAGATAATTTGTTCTTGTCACTGTCAGGTAGTAATTTTGTAAACATAGGCTACTGTGTGCAATGTGCATCATAAAATGTACCCCTTGCCTTCACACTGCGGTTGTCAGTTTGCCCTGTGTGGAGACTTGAAGGCTGTGAGAGAGAGCTGTGTGCCAGGGGTGTTCTTGAGGATACTGTATTGTTTGTGTTGGGCCACCCAGTTTGTGTGACAGGCTGACTCAGCAAAACAGTGGTCCCTTTCACCTCCCAAAAGCTGAGACCAACAACTCTCACGCGGTTTCATCGTATCACACTGGCCCAAACTTGCCCAAAGAAATCGATGTATGCATTTTCTCTGTTCCTACCATTTATTGACACGAGACCTTCGATACACTACATGTTGCGGGGCTACCATCCATAATGGCACACTTTCAAACATTTATGTTTGTCAGTTATAATTTGAGGATGTGTCCATTTATATTATTGACAATAACAGGAACAGTGCTATTTAAAGTTTCATGAACACTTGCACCATATGAATAAGGATGCAAAACGACATGTGTGCGGACGATGTCCACACGTACCCACACGTGCATATACACATGTACACACTCACAAACACACGTAAGAGCAAACAATGTATATACTGTAACCTTCATATTATTGTGTTTAGAGGAAGGACCCCTGTAGAATTCTGAACAGAAAGCACTCCAGCAACGTCATTGTACCGCAGATTTCAGTGCTTCAGCGCTGCACAAAGCCTGCTCTTTCCACCAAACGATTAAAATTTTACACAATGCATCTGAGTCTGAATAGGTATATAGTGCACTGGCAAGGTCTGTTTTCTTTCATCTGCTTGCATACATAGGCTGAAGAAGTATTAACGAAGCCGTTTTCTGATCTAGTCCCGGTTACCTTGATTCTCTCCCAGGATGCCAGCCTATAGAGTCTCTCCATCATTGCTCCAGTATTTATTACCATAACCCTTATGCAAGGCCCATTTAGTGTCGTCTCCAGCAGTCCGCGTAGCATATTACGGCAAAGGGGCATTATTGTGAGGAAAACGTATAAACAGCTGAAAAGAATGGAGGGCAATGCTCATAATGGAATCTGAAAGCTTTCATTTTTGTTCTCATTGTCTCTCCTTCCTTCTCTAAACAACCTTCGCTTTTGCAGCTATCAATGCAAAGTTCTTAGAGAGAAAATGAAGTGCATTCATGCCCCCTGAAAGGGGCTTTTAAGGCTGAGTACAGCTCAGACAAAAGGGAAGGTAGGCTTGCTCTGGCCTGAGAATGACTCGATGTTTATAACCTCGCCATGCAGAATTCAAGAACGCTGAGGAATGGATGAATACAAATGAATGGAACTGGCTACAGAGCACATCCAGAACCACAATGCAAGGGGACTTATTGGTATTCATGGACAGTTTTTGTGGCGGTTGCTAAAGTGATGTGGCGTATCTCAACGTTTTGTGAAATGTTTTCAGATTATTAAATACAGGCTTTCAACGATACAAAATATTGCAGTTGAATTTCAGTCACAAAACTGACAGTAGTAAAACTGATACTGTTTCCCCATATTTCTTTTTTTGGGTGGGGGGGAGGAAATTGTTCTTTAGAATAGTATTACTGTATTTCTATTGATTCTGAATGCTGTAAAGATATGCATCTTGAAGATGAATGTACGTTTAGGATAAGATACAAAGAGCATTTTTCTCAGCTGTCAGACCCCCCCTCCCATTGCTCACGGCTCCCTTCTCTCTTCATTTTGCTAACTGGTGCTCAAAGCTTCTCCACCGCTGACCAAGCATCAGCCTCCCTACTCTGATAAATGGGCTTCTTTGAATTGATGGCAGGCTGGAGGAAAAAGAGATAATCCTAGATAATGTGGACACAGTTTTCATTTCTTGTCACCCAATTAAACTGCAATTATCCCAAGTGCAGGAGAGGAGAAAAGTGGAAAGAATGGCCAAAGAATGGAAGAGCGAGGCTCCCTGGGACTCTCTCTAGCAGACACATTAGCCCAGATTTGCCCCATTCTGATAAAAGAGAGCCATTCCTTGCACTTGGCAGTGCACAGCAAGTGGCAGACCAGCTGCAACCTGGGGCTTAGAATAGAATGCCTGTACAATGTTTGTGCCATGCCTCAAAGTGGCCGGGAAGAAAGAAAGATCAAAATGTATACAGGTTGTCTCCCCTGCTAAAGCAGTGTGGCATTGTACGGGGCTCTTTGTGTCAGAGCCGAGGACATCAAGGTTTTATCCCTAAATAGTCCCTATAGATTTTTTTGTTTTATTATGCTAATGTACGAGAAGTATTGTCAGGGGGAACAAAAGTGTGTATTTTGTGAAACCCTTGTCATCGCTACATAGCAAAGTGACTGATCAATGTAAGAACCCTGGAGCAAACTACACAGGGGTTCAGAAACCTTCAAACAACTCCTAGCCATACCCAAATCTGCTTTGACCCTGAGCTAGTGTGCACCTACTGTTCCTTAAAAGAATCGACTGCTGCTTTGATACAAAAAAGAGGACGCTTCCTCCATCAATTGTTTGGCCATAGATGAATCAGGACCACGTGAACCCCTCCGCTGGCACAAAATCTAAGCACTGAATGAATGTCTTTTGTAATTACTGTTCCTCGTAGTAATTATCACAAGGGACAATTTATGCATTACCTTATTGATTCGACTTGACCCCTTGGCAAGGCTTAATTTGGTCGGAGCAGACACATTTGGCTCATGCTGTCGAAGGCAAACAGCCCCAGGGGGCCTGTTGCAGCCTTACTCTCTAGGCGTGTCACAGCCATCTTTAGCCAAAGCATCCCATGGGTCAATCATCGGACACTTTCGGGGTCCTGGCCTTTTGGGTATAGTCAGCTATTTAATTTAGGTGGACTATCCACGTTTTTGTGGCCAAACATAAAAGCTGCCATGCTACAAACCAAAGAGGAGTGTTCACAATAGTCCTTCGTTAATCTTGACGCACCCGATTACTGCTTTGAAGTCTTTGATTTATAAAAAGCCCCTGTTCCTGTTCCTTTGCAACCCCTCCCTGTGCAGGCTCTTTAGATAAACATAGGAAATAAACAGATTATTTAAATCATTAGGCAAACATTATCTTAACCCACAAACACAGACTGCCTCCTTTGGAATACTGATAAGTGTAACCCTTCTCCGTGGCATCTAATCTAATGCGGTTGGGGTGTGCGTGCGTGCGTGCGTGCGTGCGTGAGTGAGTGTGTGCGTGCGTGCGTGCGTGTGTCAGAGGAAGAGGGGGGCGGTTGTGGAGATAACACATGAGATCGAAATAGAGATGAACAGGGAAAGACTGAGAGTGAAATCACGAGATGTAAGATAGAGCACATGCTGTAAATGTCAAACTCATTTTAGGTCGCCGTCCAGACTGGTCAATGTGGGCCAAATCGTTTTTTTTCGTATGCTCCCAAGTGCTGTCAAACCGTACTTTTTGGTCATAACACAGAAAACATGATTTCAGGTCTAGGAGTCTGTTAAATGCCTAAATTGTAAATTGTAAATTGTAGGAGTAGCTTACAATAGGAATGCGTATAGTAGGCCTACTTATTCTATTCCAGGTGACTAATATGTGACTAAAACTAAATTAAAACTATTCAAGAGACTAAAAAAAATAAAATAATGTGCTGTCAAAATCAACCACTGTATTGGACAGAAACAAAGGTTACTTGAGTATTAGGTTACTGCATGCACTTAATTTGTATTTTTATTTTATTTTTCTATTCATCTGAATATTTGTATTTTTGTCTACGAATGACTTTCATTCCATGGCATTTCAAAGATAAATGTGTACTTTTGACAGAAGGGATAATAACGACATTATGAATTAAGCACTTAAGCCCTATACTGTATTTCAAAATACAGTGGAAATAACAGATCTACAAGCTCACAGTTTGGCACAGAACCCCCATACAATTTTTTTTTTTCAAGATTATTCCAAATAATCTGTTTTTTCCTTTTTTTTTAATATCAAAAGTAGCCTATCTGCAATCTCATTGACACATCACGAATCACGATATGTTATGATCTTGTAGACTAGGCTATTTTAGAATACCATCCGCTCTGTCTGTGTTAAGGGGACAGAGGGGAGTAGAAAGGAGGGGAGGTGAACACGAAAGAAATAAAGAAAGAGAGATTGTGAAAATGTACGCGATTGAGTTAGACAGCACTAGAGATGGGCTGTTGGATAGCAGCCAGCTTACTCACCCAAGTATGTAATCAAATCACAACACTTATGGGGGGAAAGGAAAACAAACAGTATGCATAATACCCACGAGCTGCTGTATATCCATGGGCTCTCACAGAGCACGGCACAGTCTGTGATGCGGCAGGAGGATCCACCAGCGTCTCCACTGTCTGCCATGTGCCATACAGACACAGCAGCGTCTTCGGGACTCTCTCAGGGTGGGCATGGCACAGTGGTCCATGTCATTAGTCCTAAGGTTCATTAGTCCTAAGGTTCATTGTTCCTACATTACTAAC
Organism: Benthosema glaciale; assembly: GCA_900323375.1. NCBI lineage: Eukaryota > Metazoa > Chordata > Actinopteri > Myctophiformes > Myctophidae > Benthosema > Benthosema glaciale. Next base: position 15,996 of record OOFJ01103782.1, read on the forward strand.
CCAATCTCTAACCCTAACCTTAACCTCCCACGGGGTACTGCATGTCCGCCAACCTTAACGCATGTCCGCCAACCTTAACGCATGTCCGCCAACCTTCCCACATGTAGGACTAACAGACCTTCGGAACAATGAACCTTAGGAACTATGGGCAGTCCCCATGGCACAGGTGGGGTGGTCATGTATAGGCAGTCTCCTGTTGCGTATATATAGTATATGCCTACGTGTTCACATGGCCCCTGCAGATGTGCTCACAGCCTTCAGCCGTGCATAGATATCGTCCTCCTATGTTTTTAATTGATATGTGTTTTAATCCCATCTGTGGTTGAAACGTATAGAAAACGTATAGAAATGTTGGTTTTCTTGCATTGTTTTTTATTATATTAGCAGATTTTGTTGCTTCGTTTTTAGATATTAGCCTTTATTGACTTGCATTATTAGACTTTCCTGTTATCCACTTGAGCTTCATCGGTTGAGGGTACTGTATTATTTATGAACGTTGTATGTTTGTCCTGTTGTTTGTCTTGCAGAGCTGTGTTACTTCTCTTGGCCAGTTCACACCTGTAAAAGAGACTTTAGTCTCAATGTGTTTTTTAGTAAAATAAAGTTATATTGTACATTGTATATAGGTCTATTGTCCTTGTTTACATTGAGTGTAATGCTTCCAGCTTTTATTGGATGTGCCACCGCCCCCTCACTACTGTCTATTGAGGAATACAGGGAACTTCCGACAGAATCCGACACCGACGGGATTAAAACACTTCTTTATTGAAAAATATGGACTAATAAAATGCACAAAGACTCGGAATGTCGAGTTAACATTTGGGGCAACCGGGTAAGCACCTTATATTCTGTGTTTTGTATACATGTACAGAGAAGTACTGGCTTTACTGGTGAAAGTGCAAGACTATATCATAGATACAAAAGCAAAAGTCAGAAGATAACTATAGCTAGTAACATTCTATCATGTTAAAAGTGTGTTTGACGTTTTTGTTCTCTTTTGGGGGCGGGATTGTTGTGTGATAAGACAAAAGACCTGATTGTATTTTCATTACAATGCAATAAACATGATATATTTTTAACACATTAAAACCAGGAAAGCATCATCTGTGTTATTAATAGCAGATACACGTAGAGTGGCATGAATATTGTACATCTGCTCTGTGTTTGAAGTGTTTGGATTTTTTTTTTTAATCATTTAGAATTTTAGATTTAGAGTAGTTGCAAATCTAAAATTTTAGATTTTGTTACAGGCTTACACAAAAGCCTAACCCTAACCCTAACTGGTTTAGATTAGTAGATTAATAGAATCGGCCTCAGGTCTTAACAGGTAAAAAAAAAAAAAAAGTGGTTCCCAAATGGGGTCCGGGGACCCTCAGGGGTCCTTGAGGCAGTTCCCTTGGTCCCCAGCTAAATGATAGTTTGGAACCAAATGGACCCTTATGGGTCTGTAACTCTGAGAGTGTACAAATGGAACCAAATGGAGCGCCGGTGAATTAATTAACCTTTATTTTACAATATAAATTAGGGTGCCAGAGATAGAAATGCCATTAAATGGGTGGGGGAGAATCACGGCTAGAGCCGTAAAAATCTTCTCTCACGGGGGTCCCTGGAATATCCTTTCAAATGGGGACCGGCGGGCTAATTGGTGTCAATTTGGGGGTCCTTGACATGAAAAAGTTTGGGAACCACTTGCCCTAAAATTCATGT
>OOFJ01103785.1:0-16657 GCA_900323375.1 Benthosema glaciale
CTAAAATCGGCCGATACCGATGTGTTTGCCGATTAATCTCCCATATACTAATATATATATATATATATATATATATATATATATATATATATATATATATATATATATATATATATATATAGAGTGCATTTAATTAAATGTCCTGATGAATTGAGAATACACAATGGAAACAAGCCCCTCGTGACCTTTCCATTGGCGTGAAGGCGTACTGCCATCATGTGGCGAAGCAGAGTATAGAAAGAAAATAGCTGGAAGTACCACACAGACTGTAGAAGCGTACCACATCAAGTAAATAAGTTTCATAGTCATAAACCCATTGCCAAGAAATATATTGATTTATTCCATCCATGGGATGTTATGAATGTATGTATTCCATTTGTATTTACTATGTTTATTGGAAATATTGACAAATAATTAGTAATTCAGTATGGAGCAAATGAGAACAGACACCAACTTCTCTGCATGCTAACATTTTTTTTAATTTATATTCTTTTTTTCAAAGTTTCTCATAATGTGAACAGCCATCCATCAGATGAACACAGACATAGTACATACATTCAATTTACATAAATAGACATGACATGCATTTAGAGTTAGACAGAATTGTACAAATTCAGAAGTATGCCGTCACGTGATGACCAGAGGTAATAAATACACACTATTTTGATAGATTTCCATTAGGGAAAACAGTTGTCAAACAATCATCTGTAATCCCAAGGTTTAAAAAGGAATGTAAAAGGTATGACATATTACCGTGTTAAATAATAGACAGACCACCCACCACCTAAAATAAATTAACAAAACTTTAAATAAATTATACATTTTCTTCATCAAGTGCATCAGATTCTCTGTTAAAGAAACACCCCCACCTATTAAATAATAGAAAACAAATCAAAGAAAAATAAATTACTAATCGTTTCATTTTCATTGGAATAAAACGGCTCACATCAACATTTTACAACTCCTGACCGACGTCATTGAGCCTAGGCAGGTTATGTAATGGTCAACATCTAGTGAATTAATCCACGTTCACTGCTAAGAAGGGTTTATGGTCGGCACGCTCCAGCTTGTACTTTTTTCAAATACATGTAGTGGATTTAGCGACAAGTGCACTTGGTGGCCACCATATCTTTAAAATCCTTAGAGACGTAGGAGCCATCCTTTTCGAATATCAAGACAGTTAGAGGTCTGTAATGGGAGGGGACACACGAGGGTCTCGGCACAGAGGAGTCTAGCTTCTCATAGATGATGTTCTGTACCATGGTATGGACAGGGGATCCGTAGAAGGAGCCCACTGGATTCGGACACTGGCCCTTGCAGTACTTGGGATTATACTTGGGAGGGAAAACGATCCAGTGGTCTAGTTTGAGCTGACTGAATCTCACTCTGAAGTCATACAAGTCACAGTCCTTCGTTTTGAACTCAGAGCTGGGACGAAGGTCTGGTAGCCTCCAGTCTCCAGTGTCCAGGCTCTGCTCCACTCTTTTGCTCTTTGGAGGAGATTCCCTCCTGATTCTCCTCCTGCCGCCAATCCTTCGTTTGGGTTTGAATTCCTTCCGGTCAAGTTGGTTCGCTGAAGTAACAAGTCGCTGAGCTGCTTTCCCAGGCGACCACTGATGGACTTGCTTGCTGGGGTCATTGAGATAGAGGAGGAGAGATGGAGACCGCATAGCGGGTTCTATTGGAGTTTTGTTCTTGTCCCCAACGATCCCTCTGTCCCCTGCACAGCTCAGCTTGATGAGCAGATGCAGGTTCTTCCTCTGAAACCTCAAGATTGGGAGGAGAAATGTGCTGATATCAACCTCCACCCAGTTCTCCCTACGACGTCTGTTTCCACTTACTGTGAAGTTGGTAGAGTGGAGGCCGGGGCAAAGCACACGCTGACACTGGTTCAAATCCTTCTGTTGCGCTTTGACCTTCAGGTAGCACACAGCAGAGAGGTGTTGGTCAAAAGAAAGCAGTAGAATGGATTTCAAAAGCTGCTCATTGTCTCTCAATTGATCCAGGTTGTAGAAGACATCTTCCATGAATAACTCTGTGGGGGATACATCAGTACAGTACACTGTCAGTCAATCAAAAATGGGTGCAAAAAGAAATCCCTTTTGCATTTTACAGAACTTAATTGAGGATCAACTTACACCTACAAAGCACCTCAAGTGCTAGGCTAACTGTATTGTTGACAATAACTGTTTTGAATCCAATCCAATCTGAAAGTTTTATACCAATTATAACATTTAGCCTATTTTTTTATGACAGCATGGTAAACCCTGACAATATTCCATGATTGATGCGTTATATAGTCATTTCATACTGTCGCATCACTTTATAAGTCATAATAATCATTTTTACTTAGTCATGCAGTGAATTAAGTTTAAAATTTAGCTCTATTTTCATTTCAGAGGGTCCTAGATGTGTTACTTATGACATGGATGGATATTTTTGTATTTGTTTTTCTAAATAATTTAAATGTCTGAAACATTATTATCAAGTATAATGTGTAAACAAACAACATTTTTGATTTGCACAAAGGTAATGGAATATCAAACAAATCTATGCCACCAAAGCTGCAGCATGTTTTATACAAATCTAGTGTGGATCTCTGTCTCTCCAGTAAAAGAGTCCAGCTCTTTTAGTAAACAACATTTTCAGCCAACCAATTTTATCCAATCAGGAGAGAAGTTATACGGTTGGAGGCTATCATATCATTTATGAAATTACACAAAGTAAAACCTACTGGACAGTGGTGTACACACACACACACACACACACACACACACACACACACATACCTTTGCTTTGCTCCAGACATTCACCTCGAGGCTTTATCAGTCGAATTGTGTTGATTTTGTTGTTGTCCCCCCCATTCAAACTCCTGCGCTCCCTCGACAGCTTCTTATGAACATCTCGTATGTATCGTATATATCTGTGGTCAGGTTTCATCAACATGTCTTCTTTAAATTCTTTTAGATCTGTGGTCCAGTTGGTCTTTCCGTGCTCTGACATGGCTTTGAACAATGAGGAGAAGATGAGTGCATGAGGGAGCTCGTCAACATCTAGAGATTTCACCAGGAGGCCACAAGGTCCACTACTGACAAGAAGAAACACTAGAACAAATGAACCGAAATGATGGAGTGAAACTGACATCAGCGTACTGGTCTCCATTACAAAACAAAACATAAAAAAGGGGAAAAGAAAGGGGAGGAAGTTCAGGTCATCTGAACCACACGCTGAGAGTGCCACTTGACTAAACCCCATAGGTGTTTCCAATCATCATCATCAGTAAAAACTGACGGGGATAGATGATTGATTGACCCGGCTGTGATTGTCTTCAACTGAACTCATTTATAGCCTACTGCAGTGGTTCAAAAACACAAATTGATATTTATATTAATCTTGTATCGTTGATTGGATAACATTTATATCCCGACCTGAAAATGCATTTTGTAAGAGCTGGAGAGAAAGGAGACCCGTTAATCACCCTATGGGCCTATAGCAATGATTACCATCAAAATATAAAGCTATTTAACACTTACTTGATCACTTTCCATACCCTTAACATTAATCTGTAGCCTATATAACTAATGGATTCCCAGATTGCCGTCATATTCAGTTAAATGTAGTTATTTCTTTGTGGAGGTGTCTGTTAGAATCAGAATGACAAAACAAAATAAACAGATACAAGAACACAGTGCAGTGAGTCTCCACTATCCAGTAGTCCTGACATCAAATAGTAGGCTATAAGCAATGAATTATATAGAATACAGTAGTATGAAATTGTGTATAATATAAAAAAAAAATAGCATGTCAGCATGTTTAATGAAATAAATAGCAATATAGTGAAATGGCCTAGTATGTAATTTTAATACAAATGTAATAAACACTAATAAAACAAAAAATATAAGAAACACAACATAGGCCTATTGCAATTATAACAATATAGTGTATAACATAGTATTACATTATTTACTATAACACTAATAGTATGGCATGTTTTATTAATGACATGATGTAATATCGTTTGTGCACAGGACAGTGAAAGAAATAGAAAGGTATGGTCACAGGAGTCAGAATGAGATTTAAACTGGTTGAGGAATGAACCTCCAGCTCCATTTCAACCATACAATACACAGTAGGCCTAGATCAAACCTGGGGTACAAATGTGAAAATAATTCCTTCCCAAAGGTTTGCACCTTGAACTTAAACTCAACCGAGATTTGAACTCAAATGCAAGTTTCCCCAATAGCCTTTAAGTGTTCCACTACAGAGGTGGACAGAGTACTCGACCCCAGTACTAGTAAGAGTACAAATACGACCTGGTCAAATTTACTCCACTACAAGTAGTATACTTGCTTTTAAATGTATGTAAGTATTCAAGAGTAGATGCTTTTGAAAATACTTAAAGTACAAGTGCATTTCTTATTTTTCCCATTTAACAATTTGCTGTAATTTTTAGGACACGACTAGTGTGAGAGCAGAAGTGGGGAAATATTTGTCTTGGAAATTACCGATACTCAGAATCTACTTAAGTACAGTACATTTACTCAGTTACTGATAACTCCCCTCATGTATCATTCAGAACGTGATACAAGGAACACAAAATGTCTGACAGAAAAGGTATTATAAACTCAAAATAGAGATACTCCCTTCAGTCAGTAGATTATGACTGAGTCAATGAAACAAGCACTGTGATGGAAAAGCTCATTTATTTAATGAAGTGCTTGCTGTGACCATTAAAAGCTTACCATTTCCATTGTTCAGAATCAAGTTAATATCATGTCATAGGCTACATCGCATACAGTTCCATGTTTCGAGAAGTACCACACAACAAAGACATAGTTCAACATTTAATCAATGGAGGAAAAGATCAACAGGAATTCACACTAGAGGAGAAATAATACAGAGGATATAGAAAAACTATTATTTTGAGACAAATACACCACTTTTTTTTTTACAATGGATTATATGTACATAATTGAAACTTTAAGCAAAAACAAAGCTTTAAAGAAAGCATATACCAGTGAACGTGATCCGCCCTTAATTTCTCAAAAGTTAATGTCTGCATATATTTTATACAAAATAGATTTTCAAACAATATTTGGGTAGTGCAAATTTTTCTTTTTTAGATTCAAGCTGGTTGATTACTTTCACAAACAGTTTGTGTGGAAAACTAAACAAAACAAAAAACGGACTATTTTCCTATTCACAGTATTACACAATTTGACCAAAGCCGTCAAGACAGAATACAAAATGTGTTACAAAACAAAGTGCTGTACACTTGTCCTCTAAGAGCTAGAGTTATGTTGAAATTTGCTGAAAGTTTGACTGTTATTTGCTTTGGTCACCTTGTATTCAAACTTCAAATAGGCTTTCCATTGTGTGTGCAGTCTGCCTGAATAGTTTACTGACACAAGCATACATCTTTTCCTGAAAATCTGGCCTGCAGAAATAAAGGATAAGTGTTAAAACTCCTCTGTGTGAATAGCTTATATTTTAAAGTAAGAACAATACATCAAAGGAAGCAGTTAAATGTATTTTCATGCAATAATGAAATAGTATGTTTATCTGGCATTTCCTTTGCATATTCGGTTGTCCTCGTAAAACGTCTACAACAGGAAGGTGACCGTAGCCTATACGTTTGAGGAGAGAGGCAAGTGTTTTTTTTTGTATATCTGTTAAAAAGAGGTTCTGAACAGCAGCAGCAGAGTTGTGAGGACGCACTGGATGTGAAAGTAACCGTTCTGCAGTTTAAAAAGGATGTTTTTCACAACTATCTATTGAATCACCCAAAAGGAAAACACAATCGTTCATTTTGGGACATGGGGAGGAGTTGAACGGCTGGGATGATGACACTTGTAATGACATAAGCCTGATTTATACTTTGTCGCACGACTGTGTCGCACCGAAAATAGCCCATCCATAAGCTCACAACGTGTCACATTTGCAATGCGTTGTGAGCTTGTAGAATGGCTATATTCAGTGTATGATGGAGAATAAATTAGGCAATCAGCATGGCAGCACATACACACCCGGAAACCTTACCTGATCAGTCTTAAAATAACATACAACACACAAGCACACCATGTGGGGAGTCCAAACTAAAAACTTTTGTTATTTGTTTTAGTCTACCGGTGAACATGGGTGACCACAAACACTTCAATCAATCTTCAACCAATGGTGACCTGAGCATGGGAGTTATTAAGTAATGAGTATCACCCCAGTAGCTTCACATTGGATGTTGGCTAATGTGTGAGAATGACATTTACTGTACGGTTCGATTTCTGTTCCAATAAGTTATCTATGAACAGAAAATGCAGTTTTCAAATTACTCTTAATCATAATAGCAATATCTCAAATGTATATAGCGCATTTCTGAGTACCCAAAGACTCTTGATATCCAATCATCTAAAACATGGACCCCGTGCCACCTTTGATGCTTTTTTTTGTTAAGAAAAAGAGCAATACACATTTTTTCTTTAGATGAGCAGAACAATTTCGGCTTTAAGATTCACATTCATTAGTGAATTTTGTGCTTTCAAACACAAAAACATAATAACAGGGATATTAAAGACAGCCATGACAAACTAAGCAGACAAACCCAAATGGTGCTAAAATGACAAAATAAAATAAACGACAATATCAACATATTTCAAACTCCCATTTACTTTCATTACTGGTAGACCTATGTTATGCTATGTAATTATACAATTAACGAGTGAATCTCTTGCGGTAGAACATAAAGCTGAAATAAATTGATCTTTGTTGTGATCATTTTGTTTATGTAGTGAGTATTAAATAAATTCTATTTAAAAAAAAGTTTATTTTCACAAGCTTTACTGTTGGGATACATGATTCTCCTCTGATACAGTATAAACACTGACTTATAATCAAAAGTATTTAAAACAGGCAGAAAAACAAGAGTTTGGCACTGAAATTGTTCCCAGAGAATGTAGGATAAAATCTGCCTGCTATGAGCTGAGCGTGCAAGGTGGAGTCACATACTAGACCGAGTGCTTTCAAACATTGGGGTTTGCGCGCGCACACACACACACACACACACACACACACACACACACACACACACACACACACACACACACAATAAGAAGCGCTTAACATTATCACAAGGTGCCTAAAAGGTCTCTAAAAGAGGTGCAGGGGGCCTGGATGGTAGATCTGAGGTTCTCAACAGCCGTGTGAGGTTTTACCAGATTACATGCCTGCCACTGGTGGTCCTTAATCACTTAAACCCTATATACTTAGTTAACCAGAGTCCCAGGGCTCTACACTAGGCCTCCTCCACTTTACACTAAATATCTTCTGTGAAAAAAAAGAAACGCTCTACAAGATCACAATGCTTTGCGTTGTGAACTTATTAGATCGGCCATTTTTGCAGATCGTTTTGCCCTCAAATAGGGACACTAGGGTTCAAGTGGTTTAAATTATAAAACATGTTTATAAAGGACTCAAGTGGGGATCATGTTTGGAAAAATTGGGACTGCATGTGAGGTTTCCATTTTCCTATCATGACTTGTAGCTCCCTAAGAAAAACGAAATAAAATGATGTCCACTTTCCCATCATTCCGAGCCACGCTTGAACCAGACACCAGCCGGCCTGGAACATGACATATGTACAATCTAGTACATAGCCGCCCAACATAGAACATGCCCTCTATAATCTGATTGGATGACGCAGATTTCTCTTACATTCCAGTCCCATCACACAATTGGGTTGGTGGAGGGGGGGTGTCTTGACAAACAGACAAACAATACACCATCATCCTTCCATAGCCATATTCCTCTGTACAGAGATCAGTCCAGCCTCTCAGAAAGCCTTCCTTCACAGTCTTTTTAAAGCCTTTAAGTAAGGGGTGTTAAGTGCTCAAACGTGTGCCGAGGGAGGGAGATCACGGCAGGAAGTTTGGATATTCATTCCTATTCCTGTTTAACTTCCACTTTTCAGTGGAAATCTTTCCTTTTTTTTGTCACCGAAGCATAAATCAGGCTTAATTTTGCCACTGAGGGGGTGAAAATATGAAACTGCATGTTTTTCAAAAATACAATCAGGTATGATGAGGGTAGACTGATGAATGGATGAAGGGACTCTCACACAGGTACAAACTGAACAGCTAAAAAGCAAAGTTGAAGCGAAAAGGCACATCATCTCCGTTTCCCTTTTATAAACAGACGTGTAAACCTGGAAGAGGTTAGCTTGTGTGAATTGTACACATCCTCATAAAAACAAAGTAATTATCCAACTAAATTCCATGTTATGTCCCAACAATATTGAAGCAATAACGTTAAGCTTTTGAAATGACTGTTTGGAAAACAGGGATTGCTTTCCTGTGACTGTTAAAACACGCCGTTCCGGTTTGTGAATCCCTAAAAACTAGTCTACAAGCCTGTTTATTTAAAAGCACAAGTTCTACTTTGTCATCTTCTCATGTAACAAGGACCTGGACAAACTGTATAAAGTGTGATATTTGAAAAATGTAGAAAATAGCCTGTACATAGATATCTGTCTTATCTACTGCGGATACTGTGTTGTTTTTCAAGGATAAGAAACCTGAGATGACATGAATGGTTAGCCTATTTCACTCCGTGATTATCTCATATCATAATCTTACAAAACAAAATAACAATCCTACTTGTTATTATATACTGTATCTCAGACCTTTCGACAAAACTAAAATTTCTGCATTCTTTCTCCCGTAACTACATAAATGTCTCTCACTCTCTCTCGCCCATGAACCCCCACAAGTTGCATACTCGCTCCTGAAACATCCGTCGCTTCCTCCGTCTCTCTCCTTAGAGCATCTCCGTCTCTCCAGGTTCTGTCCCCTAACGGGTCCTTCTGCGTCCGTCCGTGCCTCTAGGGATCCTGGGGTGGGCGTGGTGGGCTTTTAAGGCATTGTATCTCAGAGAGGGAGGGGTAGGTGGGTAGGTGGTAGCGGACACACAGTCATCTCTGGTGGAAGAGAAGCGGCTTGACGCTCCCGGCTTTGAATTTTGGTAACTGGTTGCTGATGATCTCTGCCAACATCTCTGGGAACTCCACGCTCAGGGATTTATTCACAAAGGTGTAGAAGCAGAAGTTGAGCAGACCGCCGACCATCTGGAGACACAGCACCATCATCATCATCATCACTAATCAACGTATAGGGAGAAGTGAATTCAAAATCTATTTTTTAATTTTATTTCCAAACCTCTCTATCTGCCCATGGAGAAAAGGTTGCCATGGAAATCACAATTAGACACTTTTGTTTTTATGTATACACAGCTCTGATTGGCTGCCAGACTGGGACAGCCAATTGTAATTTAGCATTGGCAATTGGCTGGAAATAAACTAGGCATTTACAAGGAATCACAACATCTGGAAAACCATGTAAAGATTCATGTACTTCCTCACATTGATGGAACAGCGCATTAGACATCGCTAGTTATTTAATATTTAAGGCATTAAATCTATCAACGACAAGGACTAACTGAGACCATCTAAGGTATGGGATTCAAACAGATGGTTGAAGATGACGACAAGCGGCTTGTAAAAACAACACAAGTACATGACTCCTCGTTGAGGAAGAGGGGGGTGTATTCGATAAGACAGTATTTCCATACCTCGTGCATGGAGTCCAGCAGCTTGGTGAGCTGGTAGAAGCGCTGCCAGTTCTGACTGGAGTTCTCCTCTCGCTTCACGATGGCTTTGCCCAGCTCCTTGATGTAGGACATCCTGATCTCATCAAACACTGCCTGGCTCTTCAGCCCATCCTTTGGCACTGCAATGAAAGAGACAAAGTCTGAGTTTCCAAAGAGCCGCACTCTGTGAAAAGTGACGTGACTAAAAATCTAAATGCCTGGTTTGTACAGGGTTAGAGTAATTGGGTTTCGGTACAGGAATCAATAATGAGCACAGAGAGAGAGAGAGAAGTTAGAAGGGGGTCAGAGCACTGAACTGGAATTGGATAGAACGGATGTTACGCCAAGCTAATTCAGCTAGTACACCATTAAATGGGAATTATGGAATAGCTACGGTAACAAAGCAATTGTGTCATGAACCATGTTCAGTTCTGTGGTTTGTTTTAATAGCAGTAACATCAAACAGCTCAGTTTTACATAACCTACACATGCAAGTCGTACTCTATAATTACTTATGTAGCTTGATCTCCCATTAGTATGTGATGTTCACTATAATATTTAGATGCAGAACAGAATAGTGAAGAAAAACCTGTATTAATCCCCAAAACTGTGACTTAAACTCTTTGATTTACTTAATTTTGCCATATTTAACTTAGAAGACTGTGAGTGTCTGCTTGCAAAAATAACTGTCAACTCAATAGTAGTAATGCTTTATACAGAAGCTAGTCCTTGACCATCCTGGAACGCAGACTTAAATAGTTATTCTAGTTTTGTGCTGGCAAGTTAAAGGAGGATGGTTGTTTGTAAGTAGACGATGGAGTGTGAGGTTGACAGACAGACCTGTGCTGAGCAGCAACAACACCTTCATACAAAGGTATTCGTCGTGGGAAACCTGCAGTCGGACGAACTCACTGGAGATCTTCAGCATCTGGTTACACTGGTCAGACATGTAGGGCAACTTCATGCGGTCTCTGGTACAAACATGGCACAAACCACAAAGTTATTCAAAGCACATACCTTATTTACATTCTAAATAAGATATGTAAATATATTCTATTTGAGATTTAATTTGTTTGTTTAATCTATATACAGTAGGTCACAATAACCGTAATACTGTGGCTGTGAAGGCATACTGTTCATAACCGCAATTATTATTTCTTTGTATTTAAAACCTTAGCCTATGATCACAGCTTAAAAGGGAATCTTCTAGTGTATGAGACACGACAAAAACCAAGACTCCTAATTTGGTAAAAATAATGCTTCCACAATAAAATAACATTTGAAGCCTTTGTGGCACCCCCTTAAGCCCTAATATGGCCAAGTGAAAAAGTAGTTTGAGGTCCTTCAATATGTGAGATTTTGGGGTGACCGGCGAGTAATGCTTTTGTAATTTGTCTTTTTTTTTTTCACATGAATTCAGAGATAACACTACAGTACTAAAACAAAGTGTTGTGCAGCAAATGCAAAATGGCAGACAATGTAGTTACATGGAAATGGGAGTACCCACTGTTCAAGAGTTGCACTATAGGTCAAAACAGACTCACACGGTCACTCACAAACACATAGGAGCTAAACGCAATCTCCGCCTCCCGGCCTGGCAGAGATGATAAAAGTTGCCACTTACAAACATTGCACTCTTTTTTTTTTTTTTTAGACACAATGGAATAGGATATATGATATTAGCCCCTATTGTTGGCTAATATTCCCACCAGAATATGAATGCTGGGGTGTAGGTGGTATTTTAAGAGTTTTAATAACAATAATACCACCACGTCAATAATACGCCATATCAGTAACAGACCAACTGTATGCTACCCTACCCTACATCTACAGTATGCTACCTATCTGGTCCATAGAGGATTGCAAAACATACTCGTTGATGACGAGATCTGGAGCGAAGCAGAGCATGTTGCCGTTACACTGCTGGTACGACCTCCAGCCCAGGCCGAAGGACATGAGGAAGAGCCAGGAACATTGCAGCAAAGTCATCTGGTCATCCAGGTGCAGGTTCCTAAAGCCTAATGCACAGCAACATACATACACTTTCAAACTGACAACAATAGCAACCATTCTATGGCATGTGTGTACTTCTGTTCTGTTCCCCGGTGTATCCTAGGGGTTTGGCTTGTCTCCTACATAGCAAAACGAGAACATGTTTGTCTCTAATTTAGATGAAACTAGTAATTTGAACTTCTGTCACCAAGACCTCATACAGACATACACCCACATGAGAGTGATAGAGTAGAGTGTGTTTGTTGTTTTCATGCCAGTTCAAATGAATTATGAGCCCAACTTCCTCAGTGAATCAAACAAGACAGAATTCAACAACAAACACATTCTTTTGAGCATGAAAATAGAATGAAATTTAACTGCATGGTTTGACATTAAGGGATGCCTGAATGCCAGAGGAAAGTTAAAACATCGCTGCTCCCTGGATGATTTGTATTTACATGTTTCCATGTTCAAAGTCAAAAGCACTATTAAATCGTCAATCACAAAATTTGTGTGACAATTAATTGCCAAGTAAAATTTCATGATGGTGACAACCCCCCTGAGTGAATGGGCTTCCCATCCTACCTGGAAGAGCCTTGGCCCATTTGACAGCAGAGATAACCTGCCGCCCTCCCAGCCGGTTGAGGGTTGTCATGAGACGGGTGGAGGTGTCGGGCAGGGTGCTGTCATAGCCGGCGTAGATGGTCTCTGGCTCGATGGCCTTGAGCAGCGACAGCATGGTGGGGATGAGCTGTGGCATGGACTTGGGGACCAGGGACCGAACCTCGGGAGGAGGGGGAGGGGTCAGCTCTATCTGGTTGCTCTGCTGGACGCCCTTTAAGCGGTTCAGTTTTTTGGTTTTACGAGCTACAGTGAAGAGCAGAACAAACAGAGAACAACCAATCTTTATTAAATTAGCTTTTATCAGGTAGTTACAGTTTAAGACAGAGATTGCTGTCTAACCACTGCACTAACCACTAGAGATCTAGCAACCATATTCTGGGGTAACATTCGCCCTACATAGCAGATCTACAAGCTCATAACGTGTTGCAATTTGCAACACGGATGCATTGTGAGCTTGTAGATCGCCTATTTCCGGCAAAGAGATTTGGTGTGGAGGGGGGAAAGGCCCACCAAGTACAGTGCCAACTTAGGTCCATCATATTAAGTATAGAGGGTTTAAGTCGTTAAGACTTCTCAATTGATATTATATGTATTATACAATATATATATATATATACACACACACACACACACACACACACACACACACACACACACACACACACACACACACACACAGTATATGGCTGGTTCGTACCTTCTAGGTTCATTCCCGCCATCAGACACTTGCGGAAGCGACAAGCTGGGCAGTTTTTCCGTCTGATCTTGTCTATGATGCAGTCATTCCTCCCAGCACACAGGTAATTATGTTGCCCTGAGGGACACAAGGGGGAGGACGGTGGGTCTGTTACTGACAAGGCAATAAGCAAAGCCTGCAAGGGAAATAGCACATTAGCTTTGGACTCCAACCATGAGTGTACTTCAGACTTATAATCACATAACAACTGGAGCGGGAAATGTAGAGATAAATGCAAGATGCACTTCTTCAAGATGGCTTGGAGATTGGAGAAGTGGCCACAATATGCGTTTTGGGAATGTTTCCTCACAAAATGTGTACTGCCAATGTGAGGAAGAATGCCTGAACACAATATCAACTGCAGTACTATCTTTACAGTGATCTGTGTATCTATTATAGAAATGTGTGTGTGTGTGTGTGTGTGTGTGTGTGTGTGTGTGTGTGTGTGTGTGTGTGTGTGTGTGTGTTTAGACAGTCATTAGCTAGGGTTTGTTTGAGTGCAATATTCTTAAACTTTAAATGGTGATCGATCATTATGACAGGGTTACATGACAAGTGTGCCCTCTTGCAAATCTAACTCCATGGTATGGAGCAGAGACGTGCTGACCATTGGGAAATCTGCTGAAAACTCCTGAACGTCTGGTAGAGTCCAGGCCGAACAAGGCCGGGCCGTTTAAAGGACCACAGAGTGCTCCCCTCTCAGAGTGGGGCTGTGGGCAGTTCAGAAACCCAAGATTTAAAAAATAAAATATTTAGATTTGTATTATTGTGAAACGATTTCTTCAATTATATATTTTTTTATATAGGCCTATATAATTCGGCCGCGCCTTTCCCAGGCTGAATTAGAGGACAAATCACTGTCACCAGTCATCGGTTAGTGTCACGGGGCAACCCGTGCCCTATAGAAAGTAAGGAGGAACTTTGCGCGCGCACGCACACGCACACAGCTGTTACCCAATGCATTAAACAGCAATTTGCTGGGAAGCTGGAAAGCTGGGAAGGCTGTGTAATAGTGTGGCAGGGTGTCGCATGTTTTTCTTACAGGTTTACATTTGAAGACATGGAGGAGTCCTGAGGGTTTTAAATGTTTATCGACGGTGAAAAGGAATTATTTGTGGGGTCACGTGTCTCTCCTCTGCAGTGCTGGCAAACCTGTTGATTGAAATGGGCCAACCACTGTTGAGGACGGGTATGTGTTGTGTGGGAAACATTATGAAATATATTTGTAACTTCAAAACCAAAACGTCCTGATGTAAAATAACGTATGGGCTTTAGTTAGCCTTGGTTTGCTGCACCTGCTTAAATGCACCACGCTTGGATGAACTAATCCAGGATTTAAGCCAAAACCAGGCTTGTTAAATCCTGGTCTGTACAGCCTGGTTTATTCTGTTCTACTAAAGCCAAGCAAGGCGGAGAATGGGTGGATTTGGCAAGCCAAGATCATCAAGCCTGGCGAAATGCACAGCCTGGCTTTTCCTCACTAGACCCATGCAGTTGAGCAGAGATTTACTGATGCTTCTTCTTTATGGCAGTTGATATCCTTAACTGTTTCGACGCCAGGAAGCGGTAGGTGGCGAGTGCCAGCTAAATGTGCAATATGAGCAGAAAACTCAGAAGAAGAGGTCTTGTTGTTGTCCTGAAAGTGAAAAGTGTTGTTTTGGCCAGTGTTCCATTTTGAACTATTATTTTGCCCGAGCAACACTGTGAATTAACCTGCAGTTGGCCGTTTGAGCCTTTCCACACCACAGTTAGGATTTGGGTCCGCGCCACCGGAGGAAAAATAATTATAATCGGTGCGTGGCCGAGGGGCCTCTGCAACTCCATTTCCCAGGCTGAATTAGAGGCCCAGAACGTCCCTGGTATGGACCGATGTGACCCTGGTATTTTGCTTGGTATTTCCTCACTCCTCTATCCTCACTTGAACCGGAAGTTCAAGTTGGTTCGCCATTTTGAAGGTTATGCCATGTCTCTTATTCCTGCCCCAAGGAGCAAGGATTAGGAGGCATCTTTGAGGAGTTATCAGCGAGGAAATTTGAGGGCATCCTTCCAGAAGACTTTCCAAGCTTAAGTTAAGACTCCACCCCTACAGCTGGCAATGATATAGTATTTGTGAGTGTGAGTGGTGTAGCGTATGCCAATTTGGAACTGTAGCAGAGCAAATTAAATGGTGACATAATGGGCAGCTGTCTTGGGTAGAGTCTGGTAATCAGACTGCCTCTGAGGCGCTGTATTAATACTGTATTAAAGGCAGAGGACGACTTTCATGTATGTGCAAATGTACCAAAAAAACAAAACAAAAAAAATCATTACAAAAGTCATTATCATTTAATTATTAAAAACTGTTCTTTCATTGCCATCATTGTTTTTTTTCTGTGACGGTCTAAACCGTCACAGAATCATAAATGGATGCTTCAATAGTAACTGACAGGCCACTTCTCCATAAACATATTTCGTCATTTCCTCTGTCTTTGCATCAAGTGCAAGGACGGGGTAAACAAGTGTTTATTTATTTTTGACCCGACATATAGCCATAGAGGCAGCTTGTGGCCATATTCTGTACCTTCCACTGCTCTCTTGAAGAACACCTTGCAGCTTCCACAGGTGAGAACTCCATAGTGGCAGCCTGAAGCCTCGTCAGAGCACACCAGGCAGATTTTATGAGTGGTCCCGCTGGCCTTTCCCTGGGTTGTGGCTGGAGCAGTGCCCCCTTCTTGCCTGGAGGGGACAGAAAATGTCCAGTTATAATCAATAAACTTTGAAGAAGAATGTGTGTGTGTGTGTGTGTGTGTGTGTGTGTGTGTGTGTGTGTGTGTGTGTGTGTGTGTATATATATATATAACTGTAGTTCTTGTTAAACTATATTCTTTTGCTTTAATGAAGTTTGTTATGCAATGCATATTTATATGCCAGGAAAAGTGCTACATAAGTCTGACATTATAACACAAGTTATGATGCCACACGTCCTATCAAATAAAACCGCGGAGTGCCTGGGACGTGTGGTCACGTCTTAAGGTCTTTTCTTATCTTTTTTTTACTGCGGCCGTTGCTAGGTAAGGCCTTGCTCAGCCCTCCAGGACCTGTTTTGCTGCATGTGCACCCATTCACTTCCTGGTTTATGGGCCGACAAACGTCCTTATTTCCTCTGAATGCACACTGCCTCCGCGCAGATCATCATAACGGCGATGTTCCGTCCAAATTTCTGACTTCATCATGCACCTCGGTTAGAATATTAACACTTCTAAAGAGCAGACGATGTAGTAACGGAACATTTCACCTCCAGGTTTTGTGGGGAAATGGAAGACGGGGGTTTTCAGAGTAAAAGCTCCCTCATCTGCTAATTTGGCACCCCAGTGCCTTTATTCTGAATGAATAAATAAATCCCCGGCAAGTGTTAAGAAGATGGTATTAACCAATTTTCCTCAAATTCTAGATTCAGTTAAGTCTTGTGTTGATTTCAAGCACTGATGTCACAGATATTTAAATGCATTTTTGTTACATAAATATATCTTGCATATGTCCTCAGTCACCGCGAGCGCATGCACGCGCGCGCACACACACACACACACACACACACACACACACACACACACACACACACACACACACACACACACACACACAACCACACACACACACACACACACACACACTCACACACACCCACACACACAC
>OOFJ01103787.1:0-15300 GCA_900323375.1 Benthosema glaciale
TAAAAATTATATATATAGAGATAGATGGATAGATATGTATTCATTCTTTGAGTGAGGGATTTTTGCCTTTATTGATAGAGGTATAGTAGGTAGACAGGAAACTGGGAGACAGATGAGGGGAAGACGAGACACAGTAAAATTTGTCGGGATCGGGACTCGAACCCGCAACATACTCATGCTGGATTACCATCCAAGGTGCCTGGACCGCTGAGCTGGCCCAGGCCTTATAATTCCTATTTGACATAAAAAAACGTTCTGGTGTCTAAACTTTCTCATAATGGTGGTATTGGCCCATATGTCAAAAATCACCACCTGGTACCTGTAAGTAGTTTTAACAAATTACAGAAAACCGTCGCTGTTGACTGTTGAGTCGCAGACCCCACAATGCTGGGTTGAAGACGCAGAGGTCAAGACAGTGACGTATCACGGCGACAAAGCACAGGCATGAACGGCACTTCTGCATAATAATAATAATGAATTTCATTTTTATAGCGCTTTTCTATGCACAACGTGCTTACTCAAAGCGCTTACAATGGTTCATTCATTCATACATTGGGAGGTGAAGCGGCGAACATTCGACGCCAGCGTCCTCACTTCCCACATTCATACACCAGTGTTGGCAACCACTGGAGGCAATGTAGGGTTCAGTGTCTTGCCCAAGGACACTTCGACATGTAGACAGGAGGAGCCGGGATTCGAACCGCCGACCCATGGATCATTGGTCATACTCCACATATGTCACAGTGTATGACTTGGCCACCTAAACTGGTGCACAAAGTTGTGCGCTCCAGGGCACAGATATGTGGGTGTGGAATTCTCCCAAATGTAATAATAGATATCATAGCGTTGGTAGCAATTCTCTGTTGATTCTTAAACGTTTTAACAGACCAAAACCTCTTACAGTATGTTATACTTTGAAACCACAGGCTCTGCATAAACCTGAGCTCTGACCTGCTCATCACCCCTGATTTCTATTGGGACAGAGAGAATTTGGAACAGCTCTATGATAAGACGTGCCAGTTCCTCAGTATCAACCGCAGGGTTAGGGTGAGTACTGTTTACCAACAATCTACGGTTATGAGAAAGCTTGGAAGAGTCATGGAACATTAAAGTGATGTTTTCCAGGCCTGACTGATAAATGTCCCAAAAGTGTTGGAATTGTTTTTGCCTGCTAAATGATAATAATCCTAATTGTAAAATTACTGTCCATTTAGGTCTCATGTGATTGTTGTTGACATCCAAGACCTTTAGAACCAACTGCTTAACAAATGAATGAATTCTTCGGTATGGAAGCAAAGATTGGTCATTGAGATTGTGTAACACGTCATGGTAAAGTCACGGAGATTTGATTATGAAAACGTTTTAGCGCCATGTTGCTTTTCATTAGTCAAGGTTTGTCATTTCCTCAGTCATTGTACAGCTGTATATACGACTGTATATCTAACCCTGTGAGTCAGATGATCTGACAATGATCTCATGACTCAGTTTCTGAGCACGGCAAAAGTTTTGGTTATAAAGCCACAATATGTTGTGGCTTGCAGCGGGTAAGGGAAACACCAATCAGAATGAGTGATGGATTCTAAAATTCATAACTGGTTTACCAGCTAAATGTTACTGCAGTAATGTTACTGCAGTTTGAATGACATTGATAATTGTTTATGAACATAGTTTATTTTATTTTCTAGTAGGTCCAGACATTTCTTTCCTTTCTTCTTTCCTTTCTTAATGTTATTATGCTATATGACATCTAATCTAATCTTTGTGATGAGTCTCATGGGTCACTAGTAGAATTGATAATAATCGATAAAATTATAGGATATGTGATAGAATCTTGGCTTAGCTTTCCTGTTCTCCTGTTTCAGGTTGTGAACGAGAAACTTCAGCATTGTACAGAACTGGCAGACCTCATGCGGAACCATCTCAGTGAGAAACACAGCGTGCGGTTAGAGTGGATGATTATAATCCTCATCACCATTGAGGTAAGAATGACCAAATTACTTAACGGACAAAGTAGGAATAGTGTGGAATGGTTTACATTTTATTCGCTTTATTTAGATGGGTAAGGACATGCAACACAGTCTGTATGGAACCCGGGGTGGTGTTTAGATTTTCTCTGCTCCACCAGTGACAACAATCTTTGAGTATGTATTCATCTAGAGAGGGTATCTGGAGTATAGATTTTTTTTTAAAGCAATGCCTTCCACCACAATCATTATAGTTTCAAGTATCTCAACATGGAAGTCTTCTCCATGATTACCTGCAACACTGTTGGGTGTTTAGTGCCTTGCCCAAGGGCATATACTAGTTTTTGAAGAATGAACTAGTGCTACTCAGTCAGTTTCAGTTACTGTACCTTGTCCGGATATTCCTATCGATTACTACAGTATGAATTGGTAGCTTTCTTAAGCCCACTCCTCTAACCTTGAGTCTACCACAACCTCAATTCTTGTTTTTAAGGGATGCAAAAATAATTAGTTTGTAGGCCTACCTCATATGTGTTGTATTGCTTTTATTGAAGGTCATGTTTGAACTTGCAAGAGTGATCTTCTGAAAGACTCTACCACCACGTGTTCTGGATGGACATGGGAAATGATTCAATGTCTGTGAAGTTCATTTACATACCTTTCCACACCAAAACAAATATTTCTTTCTACTGATTTTTCACTTTTATGCAGACAATTCTGTGTGGTACAGTTTTAACCTGTGATGTTTCTATTTGTGAATGTTATAATCATATTTGAAATATAATCTAATAACTTCACCTTGAATGTATACTGTATGTTTGGAGTTTATATGGAATTAATTTTATTTATGTGTCCAGCCATACAATGTGTCATATGATGTACAATCATTTGTGAGTGTCTTGGCCAGAGATTGGCATTCAGTTTCCAAAATGGATCTCAAATGTATATACCGGTGTATATATATATATAAAAAGAAAGTTAAAAATCTTTTTTTGAAATGTTACAGAAGGTTCAATAAATGTAAGTACTGTATTTCAGGCCTGGAAGTGGTGTTTGCGTGTAAATAATGGTACTATACTGCACAATCTTCACCATGATGCATTTTACCGTATTTTGATATGAATACAAATTAGATAAATTGAATACTCTACTGTGTATAAATTCATATTTACAATATGGAAAATGTATTAACTTATTAGCAATTAGGCTCCTCATATTTTTTCCAATGCAAAAAGTACTCAAACGTTCAGATAGTTGTTTATTCAAATAAAATTACTATGACTTACATTATATCAACATTTGGAAATATGTATAAACACACAGGTAACCTTTATATTTTGGCATTTAGTTATTAGTTACATTATGTAATTTGAGCAGGAATGTCATTTTCTACAAATGTCAGTTTCATAACAGATACAAAATATCAAAAGGAGGAAAAGCAGCCAAACCAGAGGCCTCTCTTAGTGTAAAATGCCTCATTGACCTGTCCCGCACCGCAATCTCATTGCTACTGGAAGCACAGCAAGTAATACAGGCTAGCCTAGAACAAATAACTGGTACAATCAAGCTGCCATCATTGCATTTAAGGCTTTGTTGATTATATATATTAATAATGATGATACATATTAAAGACTGCTATGTTTTCACTATGCATGTGTATTGTGATTAAAAAATACTTTGAGCATTACATTTTTTTAAACAGCTTTGCGCCATGCCAGCTAAGCAGTAAAACATTTGTCACCATGCTGTTGATGCAAACTGTGGAACAGTAGAATTTATGATTGAATATGCATAAACATGATTCTGTCAGTCTAACCTGCTGCAGCTTCAAAACAGTCATGATATCAAATATACTACTAATAAACTGTGTGTGTGTTGTCAGAGCTTTGACAAAAATGGATCTGAAACAGTTCACCATAAAACAGTATGGGTAGCAAAGATGAACACAAGATTTATTTTTTGTTTCATTTTACAAATAATAACTAAATACACTTCACTGTACCGTGAGAATGAGAAAATTAGACATAGTATCTGTACTGTAGTTCCTTTAAAAGAAACGTGAAACATTTAATAGGGCTGTAGTACTCAGACCAGTCTTGAGTCTGGTTTCAAGATCACATTCTGATGATTTCGGACTTGCCTGTCATTTTAACTGGATGGAACTGTTAGCTGGAAGTATAAAGGCACTATTTTAGTTTTCATTCATTATCTGAAGTATTATTGAATTATCTCCATAATTCAATTGGAGAAATACTTAATTACAGACTGATACTCTGTATGTTGAATTTTGTCATTATCTGTAATGTGAACATTAATGACTGAGTTTGACACTCTAAAATAAGAGATAAATCGGTTTTGAATTGGTCTCGACCCCCTTTGGTCTCAGTCTTGACTCGGTCAGGGCCCCACTCGATTTCGGTCTTGACTTGGTCTCACTAGGTGGTGTCAAATACAGCCCTAACATTATGGAACTACAGGTAGTGCATACTGTTACTGATATTAATGATTATAATTGCACTGCATTAGCAAATACAATTGTGTGATTCACTGTGCAGTTAGACAGTTTTGCCCTCCAGCATGACACTGCTGAAGCCACATACGGTGTATACCCCCTGAGAAGATGAGTAATTCATAACTTCAGGTCACTGCTTCATCTACTCTGTCTTCCACTCAAGAAGCCCACCATTTGAATAAAAGTCACTAAGATGCATAGAAATTATTTTACAAAGAGGAAAATACGTTTGAGTATTAGGGATGACTGAATGTAATGGCATCCCCCCTTCAGCTGTCCTCTGATGACTTCTGTCCATGGTGGTCTGCTGTGAATTTCTTTTAGAGGCTTGGAGACCTGCAGTCTTTTCAATTGTCCAGCCTGCAAAATAATAAAAAACAAAGAAGCGCAACATTATTTTCATTTCAATATGATGATTATAGATAATATATAGAGTCAATTAAATATATGACAATATAATGCAGGACTTACGAGATGGTGACACCAGCTGGATGGAATTAGTCGGCTTCCATGGTAGAGATTGCTGTCTCTGTTACAGCTACTGCAATTTCAAGAGGCTCACAGGCAATGGTAAACTCTTCTTCACTCTCACAACTCATTTCGATGGCTTGTGCTATCTGGACAGTTTCTTCTTGTCTCTGTTCTTCCTGTGTGTGACAATGGTGAACTACCTCATCATGATCCAGCATTTCCTTTTCCGGTTGGTCCTTCTGACCTTCTACAGATTCCACAGCTTTAATCACTGAGTTCCCCCCTTGATCGCATATATTTTCCTCAGCGTCCTGCCAAACCTCCCGTTCAGGTTCCTCCTCTGTTGGTTGCACAGGCTGCACTGTCTCAATAATTGGGACACAGGTTTCGGCCAGCACTGGTTGAGTTGAGACTTTTTCAACTTTTTCTATTGTCTCTGTTACTGGTTTGATGGTTTCCTGGACACCAATCTCAGACAACTCTGGTTGGTTCATGATGACGGTTGTTTGCCCTGAATTTGTTTCTTCTGTATTCTGTATTAATACTGTTTCTGTTGCAAATTGAGCTAGTACTGGTTGACTGTAGATCACAGCACTCTCTATGGGTGCTTCTTGACTTATCATTTCAGTGGTTTCCATTGCCTCCGCAGTCACTCCAGATAGCCCTGCTGTAGTTGTTTCTGCCGACTGTGCTTCTTGTACTAGTTCTACCGTATCTGTTTTGTGGGTGCCAAGTTGAGACATTACTGGTTGACTGTAGATCACAACTCTCTCAGTTGGTTCTTCTTTCCTTTCCAGTTGTGTGGTTTCCATTGCCTGGACAGCAACCTCATCAGATGTCTCAGGCTGCTTCTGGCTCTCTCCTCCTTCGGTTATTCCCGTTTGTTTTAGATCTGCTGATTCTGTCACTTGGTCAGCAGCTTCAGACTTCTCTGGAACCGGGGTCTTTGCTTGTTCTGTAATGTCTGCTTGTGGAATTGGTTCTATTTCCTCTGCTGCCTGAACCCCGACATCAGACACTTCTGCGACATGAGACACTTCTGTGTGTTTCGCGGGTTCAGTTATTTCTGTTACAGGTGGTTGAGGGGCTGAGTCCCTTGTCTGCCCAAACAGTACGTTAAGTTTAAATTCTAAAGAAAGGCTAGAAGGTGCCTCCACATTGATTAATTCAGAGCTTTGAGGTATTACTAGTTCAACGTTGATTGCTTTATCCCCCTGGTTAGAGGTGGTTGGAGGCGTGTCCTCTTCCACGACAACATCCTTTATTCCCCCTTCGATTAATGGCTCTGTTGTACATTGTGAGTCTTCTGCTACATCGACATCAGTTTCCTTTTGTAACTCAACTTTAGCTTCCTCTTTGTGCTCATCAACGGAGGCAAGCTCTTCTGCTTGTATTTCACCGGCAATCTCCCTTGATTTACTTTCAGACATTTCACAAGATTCAGCAACTATAGGTTCATTTACTTCTGGCAAGGTTTGCTTTTCATGTGGTATGACTCCCTGAGCAATAGTAAGCTTACTTGCTTCATCAGTTATCTCCTCTTCAGTCTTTAAAGTAGCAGAGAATTTATCTACCTCATCATCCATGTCATTGCAAATGTCTATGACTCCTATAGGAACTATTACTCCTACATCAAGAATTGACTCAACAACTGGCTTGGCTGATTTCACGTCAACATCCATCTCTTGCACTTGAATTCTATGAATGTCTTCAACCTGTTGTGATGGTACATGCATAATCACAACCACGTCGCTCGCTTGTGCTGAGATAACCATATCATCATTCAAACATGGCGGTAAATCGCTCAAACATTCATTTGGCTCTTGGGACTGTATTTCAGTCGCCACAACCACTGTCAGTGGTTCAGCGATGTCAGATGTGTCAGCTATTTCAGCATCAGGCATAGAAGCTACCACATCTTTTACATCACAGGTTAGTGCTTGCATCACTGGGGCATGTACCACTTCTACAGCCTCCACCGCAACATCTGGGAGGTCAGCTTCTTTTTCACCCTCAATATTGACTTCAGTGAGATGTGCTTCCTGTATGGGTCCATCTGCTGATGAGACAGAGGCAGAGGACTTTTCTGTGTCGGGTACTGGCTTGGCTTCAGTAATAACAGGCTTTTCAAACAGTGTAGCACTACTTGCCACAGATATTTCTATGGTAGAGTTTACAGATGTGAATCCGTGCAACTCATTTGCCACCTCAGCTATTTGTCCTTCATCCACAACTAGGATATGTTGCGGAACTTGTTCTATGACATTCTCTTTTTCCATAGGAACTTCCTGTGTCAGAATCGCAGTTTTGTTCTCAATTTCATCGTTAACTGAAGCAGTAACATTTTCTCCACAGATTTCTTCAGATGTAACTTGCTGCTCAAGCACTGCAGCCCTACCTGCCTCAGAATTCACAGAAGCAACTTGGAGAGTGGTTATTGCTTGCAACTCATTGACCACTTCAATAACTTGGTCTGCATCATGTTCTTGTCCATGCTGTGGTACACCAATCTGATCCTCCTTCATCTCCAACATTTGCTCTGTCTGCAACTTAGTTTCCTTCTCATGTTCAACACTACTACCCCCTAATTCTACAGGGGATACTTGTGCAACTGTGGGTGTCTGCAACTCAGTGTCAACTTCAGGCATGACATCAACGTGCACCCCTTCTGCGGTTTCAATCTCAGCAACTGACCGGTCATATTCCTTCACTTCAATATTGGCTTCAGTGACATGGACTTCCTCTTTGGGCTCATCTGTAACTGAGACGATTGCATTGTCAGGGGGCAGTATGACTTCCGACATCACGATCTCTTCAAGAACTTGAGCACTACCCTTCTCTGAATTTAAAGTGGCTACTTGAAGTGAGGGTAATGGCTGTACCTCACCCAGAACCTCAGCTACTATGTCTTCATCCTCAACTTGGTGTTGGATTTGGTCAGGGGCTTTGTCATTGATCTGATCTTTTTCCTCAGGAGGTTGTGCCATATGCACCACATTTTCACCCACAGTTCCATATTGTACAGCAGCTGTTGAGTCCACTTCATGAGAATCCACCTCAGTGGATATAATTTCTCCTTGACTGACTATAGCCATTTCAACATTTTCAGACAGTGGCTCTGTGGTGGCAGCGTCATTTACTTTATCCATAAATTCTTCTTTCACACTTTCATATATCTCTGAAACATCAGACGGGTGTACTTGATCTACAGAAATCACAGCAGTATCAAATTCTTCAGTGGTATCTTCAGAAATTGCTTCAGTGACTTCAGATACACTTTCAGGCTGGGCTCCAACAATTTCATCAACTGCTTTAACGTCTTCTGCAGTTGGAGCTTCTGACTTGTGGAATGCTTCTGTATTTGTTGTTTCTTGTAGTATGGATGTCTCTTGTATCTGAGGAGAGACAGAACCATGTATTCTTTCTACACTTGGATCTTGTGCACACGGTGCCACAGCATTTGGATTTACATATATGGCTTCAGAAACCTCTTGTAGGAGAGCCTCTGTTTCCATCACATCATATTCTGCTGGTACTGGAGTTGTGTTGCCAGATGTTTTTGAAGACTCTGTCAACTGGGAGACTGCTGATACCATATCGGTTCCATCTGTCTGTGTGCTGTCTACAGGCTCTGGTGCAGTAATGGCCTCAGATGTCAGCTCAATTATATCCTCCGCTATAGTATCATCTCTTGCTGCTTCCTCAGCAGCTGCAGTTGTCATGCTTTCCTCAATAACGCCTTCCTCAGGGATGTCACTGAGTTGCTGATGTTTGCTTAATTCTGTCAGATCGTCAACCTCTTCATTCAAAGCAGGAATTGCAGATGACTGATTTTCACCCTTTCCTGTCTCTGCTACAACTGGCTCACTAGGGAGAGCTGCTTCATTTGTCTGCCTTAAGAGGTCTTGCTGGGTTTCTGATTCTTTTGCTTCAGGTGTGTGACTTTCTATGAGTGCTTGAGTTTGTACTTGATCCTCTGTGTCAAACTCAGACAAAGGAACCACAGCAGGAGTCTCAGAGTCTTCATCATCTGAGCCCTCTCCCCTATCAGCTTCATCTGAAGATATTTGGTCATGCTTTTCTGTAGACTTCCTCTTTTTTCGTCCAGGGATGAGTTTCTTTAATGAGAAGGAGGATTCATCTTTATTCATTTCACTATCAGATCCGTTCCGTTTTGGGGTCATGAGTCTTTTAAGGGATTTCCAAGTTGAACTTCCATCATCTTCTGATGGGCTTCCTGCTTGGTCAGGGGAATAGGCTAGATGCCCCTCGCCGCCCTCCTGAGAACTTTCTAGAGGAGACTCTGCAGCGTGTCTTGATTCAATGTCAGGCCTGTGTGCTTCCCCTTCATTCTTAGGTATTTCATCCTCAGAATCTGATGTTTTTCGACTCCTTCTATTTCCAGATCCACATAGGAATGCCTCCCATGTGGCTTTCTTTGTGTCCTCTGTGGTGGCATCAGATATTTGTCCTTCTTCACTTGGCTTGGGCTCCTCTGGTGAACCTGAGGTTACTGCCTCCTCATCACTGTGTTTCATATGTTTCTTGGGGGTGACAAGTTTTTTGAAGGAAGCCCAGGTACCATCTTCCACATCTGCCCCTTCAGGGAAATGTGCAGGACCCTTACCTCTCTGATCCTCTGTCGACTCAGTAGATGACAGGAGGTGATCAGAATCATGCTCACCAGAGTCGGTCAGCTTTGAATCACTTGATCTTCTTCCTCTCTGCTTTTTTGAGCCTTTCTTAAAACTAGACCCAGACAGCAGCCTTTTCAGTGGACTACCTTGAACTTTGACTTTCTCTTGAGAACTCAGGAGTTCTTCAACTTCAGCAACATCTGTTTTCATTGTTGAGTCCACAGGTGTGATTTCCACTTTGAGCTCACTTTGTTTTTTTTTCTCCCCAACTGTAGCTGTCTCAACAGTGATGTCTTTGATCTGTTCTTGGTCTTCTCCATCTCCTGCTGTCTTTGCTGCATCGTCCTGTGTCCCCATGTCTAAAAGTTCTTTGTCCATCAACTCATCTTTAGCTTTTTCTTGTTCCATGAGCTTTTTCTTTTTCCGCAAACCAGCAAATATTCCTGTAGTGAAAAACTTTTTAATGGGAGAGATGACCTCATCTTCATTAGGACTGGTAGAAGATGGTTGGACTTCCTCTGGCTCTTTTTGAAGATCCTCTGCAGGTGATGCATCCCCTTCATCTGCAGAAGTTGCCTCTGTTGGTGCCTCTGCAACCTCATTGGCTGAAGTTTCTTCATTAGCCTCTGTTGGTTCTGTGGTCTTTTCCTCAGCATTGTCCTGAAACTCCCATGATGTCATGTCTGTCATGGTTGGACATGTTGTTGAATCATTATCAGGGGTATCCTCCTGGGCCACGTTAACAGTCTCTCCAATCTCATCACTTGTTTCCTTGGCATTGTTTATGTCACTTGGCTCTACTTCCTTGGGTTCGGTGGATACATCTGATGGTACTTCAACCTTTGTGCCAGAGTTTTTCTTAACTGTCAATTTCAACCCAATATTACTAAAGAATTTCTTAAAGTTTTCATTGATTTCATTCAGCTTTGCCTCAGCCTCAGTCATTTGTGGTGGTGCTGCTTGGTCGGGATAATCTGATTCCTTCTCATTTATCTCAGCATTTTCTAATGGTGTTTCATCTTCATTGTGTTCCTCTGCCTTCTCTGGAACATCTTCATTTGGAGGTTCAATAACGGAACTCGTCTCACAGACTGAGGGAAGAAAACAGAATGAACTATTGAATTTTTTTGAGTCCTACACAGTTAACTGATTGCAATGTACATATTTTTGATTATATACAGATAAATATTGTGAGAATCTATCAAAGGACAATCAATTTTAAACTAGAAAAGTGTGCTCCTCGGAGCACAGATCTCCGCCAGGCCGGGTTTGCTGGTCAATAGCCACTTGCAAAGGGATCTGAAAAATTAAGTGTGCGCAAAGTTTCACAGCAACCAGGAGCTGTGTTATTGATTTGTGGCATTTTGTGCAAAACAACCCACTCCTGTTTGGAAGGTAACTAATCGGAATGGAATATGAGAAATCTGACAGATGCGTCTTGCAACTACAGTGTGACGTTTGGACAACATCTATAAGAATTGGTGGTGCCACTGTAAATACCACCAGTAGGCAAGATCTGTATAAATAGTAGCAAAACACTATTGTTGCTACTATTTCTACAGATGTTGCCTACTGGTGGCACTTACAGTGGTCCATGTGAAAAGGGGTTCTGCTCTAGCCAGGGAGTGTGCATGCAAAGTTTCACGCCGATCAGTTCAAAGATGCCAGAAATTAGCTGTGCAGACACACACTAGCTGTTCAGAATGACACACACTTTATAGACAGACGGACGGACAGGGGCAAAAACATTCAGCCTGGCGGAGACAACTATGCATTCTTGAAATTACCGAAATGTTTTTCTTTTAAAGAGTCATTCACACTGTGTACTCACCCTCTACAAAAACTTCATCTTCACAATGGCCGTTAACTTCTGCTGTGACTTCTGTTGTAGGGATGTCTGTTTTCGCATTGAGCCCAGAGATCTGCCCATTATTCTGGAGAGACTGAAAGAAAGAGAAAGACAATATGTAAGATTTTAGCTTTGTGCTTGTGTTTTAAGACTGACATGGATTCATGCTGGGGAAAACAAAAAAGTTTAATTCAAGTATTGCCTATTTCTTTAGGTGATGCTTGGTTGCTTGGTAGCATATACATAGACATTTGGATGGTTATGATACATTTAATTATCACAGACAGGTGTGATAACAATCTTTACACCTATCCATGCACTTTCAGTTTAACACAGC
Organism: Benthosema glaciale; assembly: GCA_900323375.1. Taxonomy (NCBI): domain Eukaryota; kingdom Metazoa; phylum Chordata; class Actinopteri; order Myctophiformes; family Myctophidae; genus Benthosema; species Benthosema glaciale. The sequence continues at coordinate 11,771 of OOFJ01103787.1, forward strand.
TGGCGCTCAGTGCTTTCACCACTGAATGTAATAAGCTACCACCAAATCTAATTGTATGTGCATGTGGTAATGTTGCCTGCCACTGGGTACCCACCCAGGACAATGTACTAATGTACTCATTGCCTCGATGGTATTCATCGTTAATGAATCAGCTTTCCTGACACTTGAGGTTTGTTTCATATTTGGCATTCCCACACCATGAAATTAAGGTACTGTATTAAGTAACATTACACATGGCAGCATGAGTCTTGAGCCTGCTATAAGTATGTTCATCAAAACTTTGGTAGCATGCACAAACTTCACGGAACACAACCATGGGTGAATAATGGGAATAGTAGAGGGGAAAGCACACATCCTTGCCGGACCCCGTACTACTCGGCATACGTATTCTAGATGTTAACAGCTTGGGACATTTTGATAAACATCCAGACACTGTTGGGCTGATGTTAATTTTGGCCATTTTCTTTTCTTTCTTAAAAGGCAGAGGTGGTGAGACAATAGTCTCTGTGAATAGCTGTAGTCCCAGGTTATCAGGAGCTGGTGGCTACCTGTTTCCTGTTCCAGTTCATTTCCCCATAGCTTCATTTGATTGTCTCAGAGCTGAGCCAATCAAATGATGCTATATAGATAAATTAAATGGAACAGGGAAACGGCTATGCCACTGTGTGAAAACTGGGACTAGAGTTATGCAGCTATTAAAAGCTTAGCTCAAACTCCTGCATAGTATTAATTGCCCTCCTGATGTCTGAGAACATCATGAAACAAAAATGACTAAAATTACATTTCAAAACACGTAAGACTAATGCTTCAATGTATTTGGTAAGTACCGGTATGATGGACTGGCCATAGATCCAAATCTCCTGTTAGTCCGAACATGCATTAAGATTGGCAAACAACATGCACTGCTACCGTGCTTGCGGTCATGTTTAGGGTTAGGGTTAGAGATGGAGTTAGTAATTTCGGAACAATGGGAGGTCAGCAATATGGGAGGTCGAAATAATGGCATGGCACCGATGGACTGGTAATCATTAGTACAACCGTGGGTTATATACTGTTGGTACCTGACCAAGTGCAAATATTGTCTAGCATGTTCTGAGTAAGTAACCGGAAGTAACAATTGGTTGTCTCTCTATTCACTGTCATTGCATGATGAAGCATGTCTCAGAATCACACGTTTACCATGCAAACAGTGTATTCTGTCAATTTATACAGTAGCTACATATTATTTTTAATTGCCTATTTCATGTACTAAATGTCATCGTCACTTGTGACTTAAATGTCATCGTCACTTGTGACTTAAATGTCATCGTCACTTGTGACTTACATTTATGTGGCATATGGGATTATAAACATTCACTAGCATTTCAATCCAGAAAATTCTGTGCTCTACACTCAGTGTTAGCTATAGTATTAATGAATGAATATTATGAATATAGTTACACCCTGAATCACCCTTGACATAACTATGAAACATGATAGCAATCATTTGCAAACTTTTCCCACTGAGGTCAAAGGTGGACACATGTTTAAAATAACAAAACAGCCACTGTCAGATTGAGCGTGAATACTGAACCACCCTGATTTATACTTAGTTGTGTGCCAGGGTCACGCATCGAAAATAGATCTGTAAGGTCACAACACGTTGCAGCGTGATTTGCCTGATTTGCACACACCAGAAATTGTGAGCTTGTGAAATGGCTATTTTTGCTATTTGTCTCACAACGTAAATCTTTAAAGCTACACTATGTAACTTTCCTATTCGACACAGATTTGAACCGTCTCCTGTGTAAGTGGCTACCTTACCAGTTTTCTGTTTGATGGCTGCTTTCCTTATCCTGTTTGCTATGTAAAGCTGTCATCATATAGAACACTTTAATTACAGATGCGACAACATAATTTATTGTAGCACCATGAAATTGATATCTATGTTTATTTAATGCCATTTAAAAAGACAGCATTAATAGAGCCTGCCTTTATGCTGTGGGAAGGATTCAAAGTTTGTGTCCAACCTGTAAATGTCTTCTATTGAGACATCTAAATGTCCCAATAGAAGAGCAGGGAGACCAAATACTGTACAACCACCTTAATTGTTTAAGTTATATTGTATTAACAAACTATACCATACAAATTAGAGTAAATATTGACATGTAAAAGGGTATTCCTTATGGTGAAAACAATGAACACTGTTAGTGATTTGTTCACCTATTGACCCCCTCCATTCACATCTATATGAGACACTAATTAACTGGATGGAAGATGGCCTATTCAGTTCTCAAAGTACACTGAGATCCCTCTGACTGCCAGAGGATTAAATTGATGTATTTTCCTTCACTTCTTTACTGCCTGTCACTTCTTACTGACTGGCAAGAGTGGTTGTTTTTAAATAAACATCACCTCAAGTGACATCTGTGCACAACTAAATCACCACAGGCTGTATAGGCTTTTTGCATAACTGTAGTCCCAGGTTTCCAGAAGGGTACCTGTTCCTTGTTCTGGTTATTTTCCCATACCTTTGTTTGATTGGGTTTGCAATACATTTGAAACATGTGAGGTGTCATTATGTGTGTCCGGTTCAAACCTTCTGGTGAGCCAAACAAATTAAGCTATGGGAAATTGAACCACAACAGGCAAAGTGTATGACACTGTCTGAAAACTTGAGACTACAGTACAGTTACTGTATGTACATAGCCTTTGTCTTTCAGATGTGAACGTGGATACAGTATGTGTGATGTGCATTGCTAATGTATGCAATGATATAGCCTAGCAGTGGACAGGCGGCAGATCCAGACTTGCATTACAATATTGAATTGAAAGCTTGGACATATCTGACTGAATTCAAACTCTTTTCACCCTTTCTGATAAGGCTATAGTTTATCTTGAAATATCCGCCCTTTATGTAAATTGAGTTTATGCGCTATGCACAGCCCTCTTCTAAGATCTAGACTCAATAGACAGATGTGGTGCTATCTTATAGTTATCTCCGCTTGGAGCCTCAATGGAGCCGAGATGAGGTTCTGTGACAGGATAACCCTGCACAAGTCGATGGGGTACAGAGGCACATACATTTTTGAGTGGTGCAACCACTCAAAAATTGGTTCACACCAATGGTCGGTTCACACCAATGGTGTGATTTTAAGTCAGGGGTGAAACAACTGCTTAAATCAGGCTTAAATAAAAATGTAGTCCAGTCAACCCGACACATGGGCAGTACTGCTTCCCTAAGATTGCATTGGGAAAACATGGTACTGGCTGGTGAAACAACCGCTTTGTAAGCGGTTGTTTCACCCCTGACTTAACGTTTTACGTGCCTGTGTTAAGTTTAGCAACTGTATCTCAGTTCTGATACATTTACTTTTTGGAAACTATACTGCGAAAAGGATTTTCACCACTGTTTGTGGACAGTTCGACCCCATCTCGACCTATGCAGGTATATCCTGCCACAGAACCTCATCTCGGAGCTAAAGTGTAGATATTGAGGTTCCAAAGTGAGCCATCTTAATGAGCATTATAGTGAGGACCCATTTGTGGAC
>OOFJ01103792.1:0-14452 GCA_900323375.1 Benthosema glaciale
ATGAACGCATTATTTTGCATTGGGGCACCCAGACCGGCATTGAACAAATTTGTTTAGAAATCCATGTCGTTACACCTGCATCTCCAGTAGCTAAATAGTGCTGCTGGGTTTCCCCGGCCCTAGCCCTGGAGCACTGGACCAGGGCTAGGTTTCCTCCCGAAAATAGCTGATCTACAAGCCATCCCAGCCACTACCTCCCAGCAATCTATGAATCTACACGTCCCATAAGCATAAACAACAGAACACACATTGACATGACACGTAGATGCATCTATTCTATGAGATGCATACGTGTAGATCACAAAATAATAATAATTATTATTATTATTATCATTAGATACTTTATAACAGCGTATAAGAAAAAGTACAGTTTAATACAAATACAACGCTTGAGCCCAAGAAAGCAAGTTTCCATTTGTGTGATTGAAAAATAAACACAAATGTGAGAAATGTGTCACTATTGTCCAAAATATGGTCTTTACACGCTATCCATGTATAATGGATCAAAGGCACCGCTATGGGGGGCTTTTTTTGGCCATCTAGTGGCCAAAGTCGGTTTTACCGTTTCGGTTTGTTTTTTTTCCAAAAAACGAATCGATTTGATTTTTTTCAAACCGACCCATCCTTACCGCGTGTCATGTTGTTCAGTTTGGAAAGTCTTCCTGGTGCCCATTTCACAAAACCTGGATTAGGGATTAAGCCACTGACGCAAATAGGGTGCGTTTTGCATCCAGACATCCATAGACACATCCATATCAACATATTGATAAGGCTTGTTAAGATTTAACAAGCCTGGATTGGTTTTAAATCCTGGATTAGTTAATCCAGATTTCGTGAAATAGGCCCCTGGTAGGACACGCTTTTGTTTACTCGCTCCTCAGTGAGGCCTAATCCATCGCTACTTCCAGCAGGCTCAAATGGCAGACAGACTACTACTTCCAGTGTGAGTGAGGACATAGGAGCTAGGGCAGATCAGAATAAATGACCCGAGACGCAACTGAGTAATGAAAATTGTTACATTTTATGCACATTAGTGATGACTAATTATATGAAGATATGGCATAACATGGTTTAAGTGCTCCTTTAATGATTTGCTTGAAGGGAACACTGCATTGACATTTGTGCGGCTTCATTCACCATCACACCTAAGATGAAGATAAACCGTTGAGTTCAGTACCCTACCTTCCTGCTATGGGTAGCTTAAGATTGGACAGTGAGGACACATCGTTATTAGACTCCCTCTTGTTTATCTTATAACTCGACAGGAAGATTCTCACCGTGAGTGGTCCAGAAGCAGATGAGGGAACATCTTTGTTCTGGGAGAAACCCAGGTGGGGCGGGAGGGTCCTAGGGCCACTGCTCTCCACCCGGCTGGCCAACGAAGGGACTGTAGAGGAGGATGGTGGAGGCGCTGCACTGGGCAGACCCAGGGATGGGGAGGGGAAGCTAGGGTCTGATACCGCTGGGGGCAGGGTGGGCAAGCTGCTCATGGGTTCACTGGATAGAGTAGACCAAAATGGAAAGAAAAGTAACAATGAACAACATATTTTATACTGAAATTATGGCCAAGAAATGTTGCTTGGGAAATGTTTTGATTCTATGAATTAAGGCGAGTGAAATAACAGAACAGACATACATCTTATACCCTTAGCAACAAACACATTTAACATGTAAGGCATGGTAAAAACTCAAAACTGTTCTCAGTACCAGTCACAGATACATTTTTGTCCAAGTTACTGTGATTGTTTTGTTTAGTTTTCCAGATTCCGTCTTGACTGGTTAGAAATGTGTTGGTGGATGGATATATTAATGAACACAAATCTCTCATGTAATAAAAACACACCACTCCAGCCCACCTGACAGGTCCAGGATTGGAGTACAAGTTGCTCTGAGACTGCGGTGTGGCCAGTGGAACAGGGGCAGGGGCCGGTTCCCTGGCTGGTTCCGCCTGGCCCATATCCACAGATCCAGTGCTAGCTTCAGATCCAAAGTCAAGAGCTCCAAACTGGACATTCAAACCGGACACATCTGCTGAGCCAGGCATCTCCACTGCTGAGGACGGGATCTGGGAGGAAGAGAATGTTACCAGAATGTGTGATGATGGACACGATGGATACGAGGATTCTTTTTTGTTTTAATCGAGTTCCATCTAGACCTCCTTTTTACATTACATGTTTGCGTCTATTTAACGAATCCCAGTATCAGTATAACCGACAAACATGCTACTTTAGGCATTAGCGGACCTTACTTTTGACAGAGGAGGTACTCTGCGCCTTTGTGTCTTCATCTGCCGCAGTGGGGGTTCTGAGATTGGGTGATCCATGCCCGACAGCTTCACTCCTGGGGAGGCCCCGTCTCTGGCTGGAGGAAGGTTGAACTCATGACCTGAGGGAGGTAGATTCAGTTCACTGTACCGCACTGGGTTCATAACGATCGATCACTACGTTGGTGTTCATAAGATTGCTGCTGTGAAGTGAAAATGCTGGTGAAAATCTCCGGTGCCGGAGATTAGCCGTTAACAGACAAATTGAAGGACACACACGGATGGATGTACAGGAGTAAAAACATAGCCCCTGGCCTGCGGAGAAAACAAAAGTGCTATTGATGGCCAATTTTAACCATTATCCCTACCTGGAGGTGTGGGGACCTGAGGTGCGTGCGACTGAGGCAGGCCATGGGGGTCAACAGTGGGAAGAATCATGTTGGACTGTTGTTGCCTTTGAGCTAGCTGGCCGAGCACCGCCGATGGCTCTGGCTGGAGCTTCAGTTCCACTGTAGGAGGAATGCAACATTAAAGTAATTTATCAGTGTAATTTCAATAATGCACATTATGTTTCAGTAGGACAGTGAATCATGTCATTTCCCCAATGTAGTTTTTAATTCAGAGTTTCTCCAAACAGACTATCAAATAAATCATTGCCTTATAATTCAACATCTATAGGATTTTTTAGGGGAAAACACTTTTTTTTTTACTTACAGTGCGGTGCAGTAACAGGACCATTCTCCACCCTTTGAGCCTTCATGTCTGAAGAGGGGGAAGAGGAGATGGGTGCAGGGCTCTGGACAGCAGGAGGCCTGATTTCCTTTGCAGCACTGCTGTTGGCAGCAGTGACCAATGTCTGATTGGCTCTCTGGCCAAGTCGTGGCCCATTGAGGTGCTCTGGTATCCTGATATCGGAGGATGGGACGGGTTTAGGCGCGCTAAGAGAACCAAAACCAGACCCCAGGACCGAAGACTGGGGAGGAAAATAAAAGAAGAAAAGGAGAAAGCAATGAGAAAATGACAAAGCAATGAGAAGAATGGTGGTGATAATTTATCTCCATCATCAGTATAAAAACATCTGAATATTCTCCTGCGATTCAGTTTCAATTAAACACAAGGCTAAGTACTTCTGGGCAATTCATAGGCCTCCAACAACTAACCAAAAATAAATCTATTGCTAAATTTGGTGACGATAATAAATCATCAACTAACCACAGGTGTTTCTACACTTGAATAGGTTTTTTTCTAGCGCCAACGGTAGCTAAACTAACTAGCTAAGGGGGAATGCCCCAGCTCACTTTTATTACAATGTTTCACGACTGTCAAGCACAAGTTGGAATCAACACCATTGTTGGCGCCTAATAATGAATTGCATTTTTATAGCGCTTTTCCAAGTGCTCAAAGCGCTTTACAATGGTTCATTCATTCATACATTGGGAAGTGAAGCGGCGAACAGACGACGCCAGCGTCCTCCCTTCCCACATTCACACACCAAAGCTCACACCGACCAACACATTGGAGGCAATTTGGGGTTCAGTGTCATGCCCAAGGACACTTCGACATGTGGACAGGAGGAGCCGGGATTCGAACCGCCGACCCATGGATCATTGGACGACCTGCTCTACCACCTGAGCCACAGCCGCCATGGCCCCTATGCACAAAACATTGCATCATAGAGCATGTCACCCTTTTGGCTCCAGTTTCAAAGAAAAATAAAATAATTACTTGCAATATCACTCCCATGCTTATATTGCAAGTAATTATTTTGAGTGTGTGAAGTCCACAATTCGGTAGCATTTGAAAGGCACGTAGGCTCCAATATATCTATTATGAAAATACTCCTTAGTTGCAGCCAGGTCTGGAATTTTGACAATTTAGTGGCAAGGCCACTTGGTCTTTGCTCAATGTTGAAAAAGTAAGCAAGCAGTCTCTCCACACAATGCCATACAGGCGTATACCTGTATTCTGAATACAGGTAGAGCGCAAGAGAGCGATCGACAGAGAGACAGTCGCTATTACTTCAGAGAGTATTATTAGGGCATGACTTCTGGGAGTGCTGTGTGCTCTTATGAGCGTGTACTATGTGTAGACTGGAGTACTGAAATTTTGCTTACTTTACAGTGACAAATCGTGCCAGCCACGTACTTCAATTCAAAATGTGTACCTGGTAGCTGCTACGCAAAATGCGTAACAGGTTGGCAACTCTGGTATCATACTGGGAGGGCCTTGCCGAATCCCATCCCAAAATGAACAGCCATCTGTGAAACTGCATAATGTCCATATGCAGATTACAAATACATCTGCCCTCACCAGTGCAGCATGTGCGTAGGTGGTACTAGCGGAGGCAGCGTGGGCATAGCTGTTGGCGGCGGCATGTGCGTAGCTGTGTGTTGCAGTGCGTCCGTTGTGGTGGGAGTTGGTGAACACCAGGCTTTGGCCCAAACCGTCAGCAGAGGGGCCATCTACTATGCCCACCAAGTCGTTGTCAACAGACCCCTCGACAGTTGCTCCTGCCTTGGGCAGCAGCGTGGACAGGTCCATGCTGCAGGAAAAGAGATGGATAGTAGTGAGGGACAGATGAAACATATTGTCATATTGACTTCTTGCCCAAATGCAGCATGCTCTTTGGAAAAAGTTCTTAGGTTGTAAGCATCTCTTACTTGTGTCCAGGTGTAATGTGGTTTACTGGAGCAGAGGCAGTGAATACTTTGGTCTCAGACAACTGAAGGAGAAAAAGATAAATGATAATGGCAAGGCTGGATATGTTAAGACACTATGTCTAACAACTGCAACAGTCATGAATATTCTACAAAACGCTGATGGTAAAATGGTACACAGAACAGGTCCTGCTTTTCTGATATTCAATCACCTACTATGTGATATTCAATGAACTAATATCTGCAGACATGTTAAGCAAGTAATGTCAGTATCTGTCAAATACTGCTTTGAAAAAATATGTGGTTCCAGGAAGTAAACACTATCTCTCTGAAGTCCGAATCAAGCTCTAGAAATGCTTCAAATACAAGGATTCACAGATTGGATTATTCCAAAAGGATTTGACATGTGCTTGAAACATCATCTCTGCCTGAAACAGCATTATCGCCCCATTCAATAATACATTTAACCGGTCTCTCAAACAGACACTGCTCAGAATTAAGGATCATCTTACATCCTCATTCCAGTCTTCTGAAGCCCAGTCTTCCAGATTTCCCCTCCATGTTCCTAAGAGAGCCAGAAAACAGACAATGACAATCAACAAACAATGACCAAGAGTGTACTGGTCTAAAAGTTGCAAATAAGATGTAGAACCTTGAATCCAAGCTGCAGACAATGTTCCATTTCTGGTGCATCCCCACATCAAGGTTATGATACAAGCCTTTTTCACCGTCTCCAGTACCAACTGAGCCATACCAGGCAAAATCCCTAACCATTTTAGCTACCCCACTGGAGTATGTATTTGTATTACCAACATTGCTTGTCGGGTGGAGGGATGCAATACCGTAAACCCTTGATTAGTCCATGACAAACGGTCCATGTTGGGGCACCCCAGTGGCTTACTAGAGCGCCTACCTTTAAAGCTTAGTGACTCTTTGCTGATTCTCCTTTCACATCTCTCTCCCGCCATTACTGTCACTATCACCTAGGATGAAGTTGTAGCAGCGGCGGTGAATGAATACTTAGTTAGGATCTTCCAAATGTTAATTGTCTCCTTCATCCAAATCAAATGATTACGTTTGTAAAGCTTAATATATACACTCCATAGCTCTACAGTGATGCTTTATTTTATTTAAAAAATGTATCCCACGATTTTGTAACCCGTTTTTCACCCGTGTCAATTATCTAATGTAATCCTGGGCTCTACACATAATCCGCCAACATGGGGGGGCAGCAGCGGACTGGCCTCATGCTTCCGTCCATGTACAGTGATGCTTTCTTGACAAAATGAACAGATCTACGGTTGTACTTTGATCAGATAAGCACAAAGTTATTGAATATGAAGCACGTCGTTCTGCAAACAGTCGGAATAGACCTTTTAGAAAATATATGCATGCATGCATCCTACATTACCATGCTAATGAACCACCAGCGGACAGTCGTGGATGGAATATTGAATCTTGTGACTACCATCCAAACCACGTTAACCTAGAACTCCAGTTAATTTCAACCCCAAAACAAATATATCAGAGATTGAAATGAAACAGCCAATGCCTGGGTATTGGGTATTGCTGGGTACAGCCCTCTTACCAGTTCCATCAGCAGCCTCATTCCCATCCACTTCCCAGGTGTCTTGGCGTGACGCTCCTGAATTAGCTGTATAGTCTGCTGGGTTGAATGTTCTAGAAAAAGAAAAAGAGGGGGTAGAAGGAATGTTTAAGTAAGCAGGAAAAACATTGTCCGTTATTGTGCTCTGTATGAACAGCGCATTGGGCTGTACAATACATTTATGGCTAAATGTAAAATCTGCAGGGGCAAAACTTGATTGGTAATGATGTTTGGTGGGAAAATGCCATGTAGACCTGATCATATTTGAACAAAGTGTCTTGATTACATAAATGTCAGCCATTTAAATCACTATAATTTGATTCATTGTGCAGCTCTAATTCAAATAAATCGTTTTTGCAAGTTCAGATCATAATCTTTTTTTTTATCTCAACACAAAATACAGTCTCACTCACCCCATTGCTTGGGAGGCGAACCTACTTCCAACAGCTGCTCTTCCTCTACCACGACCCCCTACCGCTGAGGACACAAACAAAAGAACCGAATGACCTCAGCTGCCTGGGATCGTACATACATTTTAAGTCTCGAGTGCAGACAAGGTCATCAAGCATATCTCATCGCAGATCTCTATGGGATCATTTAGTACTCAATCTACCCTAGTCCTTTGAGGGATGCTTTGCTAGCCCCTCCTATGCCCAGCTTTGTATGTACGACATTCTGGATGATTTGATTTGGCTGAGCATGGAATAGACGTATGATGATAAGAGCGCCCCTCACTTCACACAGGTGTGATTTTGCTTTAAAAAGCTAGTACCATATAAATTACTGTAGGGCACACATTTAACAGACTATTTAGGACGGTGTGCACGCACATTTGGAAGTGAAGGATGTTCAAGTCCCCCACCATGGAGACTGGAGTTCAAAAGCCTGCTTGGGCATTAGGATACAGTAAAGGATCATAAAATTAGTCACTGTTGTGAAAGATAAAATTGCACAGATTTTTGATTATTCAACCATACAGATTAAACCCCTATGTGATACTGTAACTGCCATAACCAATCATTATTTGTAACAGTAACACATTAGACACAGACCTAGTTGCAATCCAGTATGACCTGTGTTGCATGTTGTCATGTCTATCGTAATAAAAAATAGAAACCTTCCCGTCTCACTGTATTTGGTGAACCACAAATAATGACTTACTTAAAAAATAAGCTCAACTCAGGAATAGCGGTCCCTCATGCTCCAACAATTCCTTAATACACCTACCACATTTCATAAATACGGTACTGCAAATTTCTTGTCCATTTTTCTCCAACTTCTTCATACATCTATCAAACTACCCTCCCCCCAACTACCAAGCAGCTGCAGGGACCCAGGGCATTCCAGACATGTAGACTTCCACATGCAATAATTGCCAGCAGACACAAATAGCTGTGCTGCCAGTAACATCACCAAAAACATATGCAGTACACTGTACTACTCCACTACTCTGCTCAGAGCACAGTAGACAAAATAAATGCTAAATATGATACTGTTAAATATATGTATTCATCTGAGGGAAACTTCAGATTATGAAGCTAAATTATTCCGATGTGAGGAGATAATTTAAATAGCATTTCTCCGTAAAAATCAATGGTGATGGATGTGCAACAGCAATTTTGACATCACTGTGAGCCTGGGAGTCTCCGGTCAACGATGTATAAACTACTAGTAAGAGTTTAATACAATCAGATAGGACTTTTCTGTTTGGATCCCTCCATCAGTCACACCGCGTGGCCAGGGGGAGGCAGTTTACAGACCAAGATACAGCACGTTTTTTGTGAGGGTATCTACCCTAGGGGACACAGGGAGAACATGCAAACTCCACACAGAAAGGCCCTTTCGCCAACCCCACCTAGGGTATGGGCACTGATGACACGGAGGAGAAAACTTCCCAGTGGACATCGAAACCCAGGACCTTCTAGATGTGAGGCGACAGCGCTAGCAACTGCGGAACCATGCCCTTTCCCGAATAACATTTGCACATGATGGCGTAGTCTCTATATTCAATGTTTATCTCTGAGAGAGAAACCTGTCCTCAATTTGCATTTGTTATTAGGAGTAAAATTGTGTTAATGAAAAATAAATGACTTTTTACTTTCTTTCCTGACAAATGTATAGGTGACGTCACTATTGTTAATTTTATCAAATTAAAAAACAAAATCAAGTAATTTATTTTTGGAATATTAGTCTATTATTGCCCGATATCATTATCTATTGTCTTCATTATAGGAAATGTAATGAGTGAATTTACATATTTTTTAATAATTGAAAACGAGCTATATCGAAAGATGAATCCCTAACCCGAACACAAAATATTATTTTAAATAGTGTTTACATGGATCTCAATGCATAATAAGTCAGCTGTGAGGTGGGGGAAATTTAAAGGGTTAGTTCACTTTATTTTTTTAACTTAAGTTGTATGAAATACTTGCCATTAATATAGTGGTTGCAACTATATTAATTGATTGCCTGAGTACCGTGGTGATAGTACTGCTTTGGTAAGTAGTTCTGGTCATTTTGTGGGGGGCACTGGGGCCACGCATTAAACGTAAATTAATCCACAAAACTAACGTAATTTTATTGTTGACCTAATTCTAAAATATTAGTGCAAAGTTTGTTCAACTTTGACCCCTCTTTCACATGGAACTATTTTTTGGGCATAGTTCCGTGTGATAGAGGGGTCAGAAATGAACGAACGTTTCTCTAATATTTTAGAACAGGTCAACAATACAAATTACATTGCCAAGCGCCTACATTTTAGTATTACTCACCTCTGCCCCTACCCCTGCGTCCACGGTCTGCCCCCCTCTCTCCAGGAGCAAACTCAAATCCATTCTCCTCTGACCGGCCTGGAAAACAAAGGAAGTCATGGATGAATTAGATGCTACTATATTAATTATAACAGGAGCAGATGAAATATACATTATTATTGCATTTTTGTTAATTACAAGTATTTAGGACAGTGGTCACTTAGCAGTCTATATAATCATACATACTCTGCACAATATAGACCTTTATCGGTCTGACAGGAGGCACACACGCACCTCTTCCTGCCTGTACCACATTTTCACCCTCACGGCCTCGGCTGGCACCCCGGCCCCTCCTGTTCGACGCCCCGCGACCTCGGCTTCCCTCCCTATCACCTCCTCTCTTTTCTTTAGTCTCCTTTATCTCTGAGGGCCCTCCCTCTTTCCCCAGGGCCCGCTTCTTCCGCACTGTCTCCCAGGAATTCTGACAGAGAGGGATGAGAAATACATTTTAAAACACAGATAAGTGCATACTTCTGAAGCAATAGGTTGAAGGAATGTTAAATATGGCCTTAATAAAGGTAGAGGACATGTGAGACAGACAGTAAGTAGCAAAAAACCTGGGTCATTATAATTTAATCCCCATTTTAACTGTCAAAATGTCTATCGATCCTAACTATTAGGATCAGTGGGATACAGTGCCCAGAAGCTGTAGCGGTTTAAGTGTCTTTCTCCTAAGTGCTTATAAAGCTTACACAAAAAATTGATAACTTGAGTTTCGAAATATGTGGATGCTCACTGTGTCAGAGGTGCTCTCCAGCAAGAAATTGATGGCTCTGTTGACATCTTCGTTGCAATCATGGAGGGCTACCATGCACTCATCTTGAGTCTTCCCAGAGACCTCAATCAGCTGTTAAGGCATCCATAGAGAGGCAAATGTTCAAACATTAAGTAGTTCTGATTTCAACAACAAAAAAAGTCTAATCAAAAACATTGTTTGAACAGGTGTGTTGTGCACTCACATTACCTGTTTGACCTTGTCCTCAAAGTCTGCATCATTTTTGTCATAGATCATCTGGGCCAGCCGAATCTGTTCTGCTGTGGCCTGGAAAACAAAGAAAACCTGTCAGGAAGTTGGAACAACAAAAGCAACGAGATACCTGGAATTGTGCACATATGCTAGACGGCAATAAAACTGGTCTCATCCGTATTCATGAATGTGTCACTGAAACATGGTGGCCCTACTCCGCATACTAATTATCTCCCAAAATGAGTTTGCACTTAAAACGAGTAGTACATAGAATTTTGTTCAATAAGATAATTTCTACCAAAAGCACTGAGAACTCCGGTTATGAGATACCCATTGTAGCCACTGTCAAGAGTGCAGTACCTTGTGCACTGGACAAACTTACGGCATCATTACTTAATGGGAATACAGGATCATTACTAAACAATTTGAGGTGGCCTAATTAGTAGTTTCTGTGTAAATGAATGAAATGAATGACTAGATGTAATCTAAGCCGATCTGCTGTCAATAACTGCATGCAGGAAATATTGAAAATATTGATAGTTCCCATGACAAATTTTTGGACACCTGCGATCCGACAGACTTCCCACTTAAGACTGCACTCTGTGAGATCCTCTGTGACAGTGGTTCTCAAACTTTTTCATGTCAAGTACCCCCAAATTGATATATACTTGGCCACAGATCCACATCTGAAAAGCAGATCTACAAGATCACAGCACGTATGGCACTTTGTGCCATGCTGCAAGATTGTAACCTACTGCAAATCTGATATTTTTGAATATCCAACATATAAATGGATAGCGGTTAATCCATTCTAAACGGGAACCCCTTTTGGTGTTTTAAGCATTATGTTCAACAAGATCTATAAGCTCTACGAGCGTGTAGATCTTCTACTTTTGAAAAATCTTTGTATATATATTCTCTCAGAGCGAACGTTTTTAACTCAACTCTTGGGAGGGTCCCTGGAACAACATATTTAAGATGGGGCTCGACGGCCAATTACGGTACATTTGGGGGTCCTTGACATGAAAATGTTTGAGAACGACTGACACAAAAACATAGGTTTTGTCAGATGATTTAGGATTTAGAAGGCATTGGTAGAGTCGCCCTTAGGTCTAAATGGGTTAAAGTTATTGTGATGTTTGATTACTTTTGCTGAGGACCCTCTGGAACCCCCCCGGGGGTCCCCAGATACCACTTTGAGAACCAATGCTTGTTGTTTTAGTCAAATGGTCGAGATACACAGAAGACAGACACATTTAAAAATAGATGGATCTTCACGTGTGTAAGGAAGTCAGACTCAGAACAAAAGTTCATGCAATTGCATAGGTGTGCCCATAAATTACCCACCTGTATCTGTTTCTGTGGCTGTGTGGTTTGTGTGGTGGTGGGCAGCGCTTTGTCCCGAGTAGCCCGGGGTGGATTGCTGACCACTGAACTCATCATATACAGTATATACAAAACAATGTATGTACAAAATAGAAAAATCTGGAAGAGAAATACAGATAGGACAGAAGAGGTTAAAGACAGGGAATGACAATATGAGAAGGTTCACAGTGTTCACATATTCTATACTGCTAAATCAATTCACAGAAAATAGCTAATTTACAAGTTCACAATATGCAACACTGCAAAGCAGTCTGTTTTTGGTGAAGGTTCCGACCAGAAAAGGGATGATACTGCTAGGAAAAAATAATAAAAAAGAGCAAAGTGGCGAATGGCCTGTGCAGTATTTTATACCATAATATACTACTCTATACACAATTACATCCACTATACTGTACATGGATAGACTGAGATTTGCTGTTGTCAACTACAGCATGCTATTACCCCATCTGTCACCCACCTCCAACCCAAGGTTAAATTTAGACACTCAAGAGGGGAACGTCCCGGTGTCAACTTACAGTTCTCTCTCTCAAAGACACAAACACATGGATGTGTTAACTCACCAACACTTGTATAGATGTTAGGAATTGCTTAAAAATATGGTAGTCTACAATACATGTCTAGCATACGAGGCCAATATGTTGACAACGAAATATTGAGGTGATAGATGACACGAAAAGATATTCCATGTCGGACATGACTGACATGTCTGTTTTCATACGAATCAACGAATGTTCGTCGTGAATGTAACTTCACCGTAACGAACAGCGTTGAGTGTAACGTTATCGTAATGTACAGCATGAATGTAAAATGCGTAATATTAATTAATCGTAGTACGGTTCCGCGTTACTGTAACGATATCATCCTAATGTACAGACTCCAGAGTGAATGTAAAGTTATGATCGACGTAAAGTGAAACATGACACTCAACAAAACACCCCCGAATGTAACGTTATGGTCATACACTTCTTGCGTTATACAGTTCACACTCAAAAAAGAAACACGGGACGACACTAGCTTTAGCCAGGCTAGCAAACGTTTTACTCTTTGTTCGTGTTTTAATGTCTTCAATTCAAACAACGTCAGCTCCAGGGGCATTACATATAGCGTTATTCCGTAATGGATCGTAGTAATAACGGTTAGAGAACAATCACAGAACCAACCTGTCAGTGAAATGTCTTCCTACCCGCGGGGACCAAAATAAACAAAATGCGACGAGTCGACTCGTCTTTGTGTGAAAGACGCCGATGGGATGCTAGTGTGCTAGTATCCGTTAGCTAAGCTTCACAGCGAGCGCTGTCACTCACTCGACACGGGAAAGGGAAAAAAACACGCTATTTTCAACTTCAAAATGTCGACAGTGTTTTCAGATGAAATGCGTCATTATTTTTGTGTCGAGCTACGAAGTGTAAAATGAAGCCTTTTGAAGACGAGCGGACCGCTCCGAGGGGGCTAGAAAGCCACCGAGCAGCGACCGGAACGCTACAGCCAGTCAATTAAGTTCGTGCCGTTTCGGTACAACAGCATCAATGTTGATATTATGAAGTGTACGGAGATCGTTTATATTAAACCAGTCAAAACAGTTTGGTGTTGTTATGACGCGCGTGGCCTGTTCGCGCACGCACCGCAGACTATCGGCAGCAGCATGCTAACGTTCCCCGGGCATGTGAATGTGCTGTGTGGACGACGGTCCCGTACAATGCCCGTTGCCTTGAAATAGCTGATCTACAAACTCACGCCTCGTCGTGTCCGCCGCGCGACGTGAGCTTGCAGATTGCCAATTTTCGGCCGCGCGACACCGCCGTACGACGAACGTTGTCTGCATTAGAACTGGGAGAAGGGAGCGATGCTCGCTGCTCAGGCTAAACCGCGGAACGACACTCGGACGGCGGCCGCCCGCTGTCAACCGGCTCGCCCCTTTTCTTTCTCCACTAAAGACCACGACGGCGGCTGATGAACCGTTCAAGCAGCGTTCGGTCGTGGCAAATTGATACGTTTCCCCTCAAAAACACAAAACACGGTTTCCTTTCTTCTTTACCTGCTAGCACGCTTCGCTCCAGCCCAGCAGCAGCACAGCAGATGCCGTCACGTGACCCACAGCGCCGTCCGTTCGTTGTTTAACGTCGAGGAGCCGTAGCCACCAATCGGAACGGGTCGGTTCACGTGCACTCTCCCTTTCCGCCTGCGTCATGCACGACAGCGAGCTTTTATAAAGCTGATTGTGATCTAATTCCACGTAGCGGGTAGCTGATCCGGGCTGGCGTAAGAGCGGATACGGAAACTTTGCGTGCGTGTATTTGTACGTGCAAATTACCGGATACAGTAGGTGGGCTCTAGACCGGATCACAATAGTTTATTCAGAATAGAAACCAGTGGTGACACAAGGTTATTTATGAATTAAAATTCACATAATAGTTGTGAATCATTTATTTAGTGCTTACAATTTCACCATGGACCTAACCTGTATTTCAAAGTTAAGAATTGCTTGATTCAAAATGGATTATAGGGCAATAATCCGTTTAGAATTCACTATGGATGGACGGATCTGTGCATTACATTGGTTTAGCACAATCATATTACATTTTATTCTTTATTATTATTATTATTATTATTATTATTATTATTATTATTATTATTATTATTATTATTATACATACTATATTAACATTCTCCCCAAATTATTCGGGAACCCAAACTGATAATAATAATAATAATAATAATAATAATAATAATAAATACAAAAAAAACAATTAAAAAGCTAAA
>OOFJ01103793.1:0-13210 GCA_900323375.1 Benthosema glaciale
CGCTTCCGATCTCTGCCTGCCTGCCTGCCTGCCTGTCTGTCTGTCTGTCTGTCTGTCTGTCACGCAGCGTGACAAGCGTGACACGCTGTTGTCACGCCCGCCACCAGAGGGCGCAGCAGCCAAAGGCAGTGCAGTCAGTGTGTTGTGTCTGTCTGTCACAACCACACACATAACCTGTCCCATGCAAATATACAAAATAATTTTGACGGACTTCAAATACACTGCGTTCGCTTCACACGTTTACGTGTCTTACTTGTACTACACAGCAGTACAACAGGCATGTTTAAATTCATCTTTAAAGTGCAGGTTATTTCATAAAGTCTAGCTATCCGAAAAGGAGTCACTACACAACACTGTATGCGTGTGACATCATCATAATCAAAACAGAATGCAATCAGAATCTGATTACATGATTAAACAACTTAAAACTTTGCCACAAGATTTGCCACAAGATTTGTCACTCACTTTATGCATGCACATACACTATTGATTTTTTAAATCAATTTAAAATATACAGTTATTATTATTATTTTTGATTCACCCTCATTCATTTTTCACCCGGTGCCAATTGCCTAACCTGTCATCCTGAGACCTATACTCCCTCTGTCAACCTGAGGAGAGCCCCGCTCTGAGCTCATGCTTCCTTAAAGGCCTATCAGGTGGAAACTCGAACGGTGCTGAGTCGGCTAAAGCAAACTTCACAACGTTCGATACGGCAACTCACTCGCTTTGGCTAGCTCAGTGGTGTCTCTCGTAGCTCAAGTTCAAATTGCCTCCATCGTGGTCTAGAACTAGTACAGGGCGAAAGTTATTCCAACGAGTTCCTTTCCCCTCCATCAGACGCTCCGGCGGGCAGTATAGTGACCAGGATTATTGCTCTTTTCTTGTGAGGGTATACCTACACATGGGGATATGGGGAAAACATACAGAAAGGCCCTTCAGCCAACCCCACCAAGGGTATGGACGTGGAGGAGAGAACAACACAACACACAACACAACACGTTCCCGGCAGGAATAAAAAAACTGAACCTTCTAGCTGTGAGGCGACAGCACTACCGACTGCGCCACTGTGCACCCCGTCTAATTCTTTAGAGAACATCCGTCAAGATGCTATGTAAAATAAACCATTTCAGTTCAAATATGAGTCTAAATAGTGTCCATATATGTACAAATTCAACATGACTTTAGGCCCGAACCAAAGCCTAAGGGCCAAAGGACCAAAAGTACAGAACTTAAAAGTAGAGTGTAAACTCACCGTGGTGTCTACATGTCTGAGAGGGAGGTCATTGCCTGGTGCCTGGAGACAAGAGAAGAGGAGAGATGGAGTAGATAAGATCAACTGACAAAACCTCCAGTATTCACATTTTTACCAGCAATAGTTTCAGAAACGTGATGCAATGTTTGATTTCCTGTTCACACATTCACACCGAGGAGTACTATAACTATACTGAAACTATAAAGATAACTAGAGCGTTCACTGCGTTCACATTGTATTTTTTTTAGTTGGTGTGAACTCACCATCCACGCACTTGACATAGTGACATTTTTAAAACTATATTATTTATAGTGATAGTGCTCAGTGTAAATGGCCTTTAACACTGTAAAAACCTCAATGTTCAATTTTAACTCTGAAGGTGTACAAAATGTAACCAAGTGGACCATTTGGTTAAATCTGTACACCCTAACAGGCAGGGCTGCTCAGTTTGTTTGTGCGCTTGTAGACCAGCTGCTGTGTTTGGTGAAGAGTTTTGGTACTGAAGGAAACGTGCAGACAAACATACAGAGCCAACTCTGGTCTACATTAGCATTATGCTATATCGAACTTAAGCGTAGTCCACACACTTGCACACTTCCACATACTGTATTCTTTGCCCTAATGTGGTGTGCAGGGAAGCGGGCCACCACCTTGAATGCGTGGGACTATCTGTAACCCCTGTGTAAATATTTACACAAAGAGACAAGCCTGCTTCCATTAGCCGAGAGCGGAGTGTCCAGCAATGGACTGCTACAACACCATATACAGTTATGGACAGAGAGAGAGAGAGAAGTGCGTGCGTGCGTGCGTGCGTGCGTGCGTGCGTGCGTGGGTGCGTGCGTGCGTGCGTGCGTGCGAGAAAGAGATGTAGGTCACAGGTGGAGGCAGTGAATCATTGTGCCAAAATAATGTCATAATGTCAGTCGGGTTTCTGCTATATTGAGAGAAATAGACACCAGAGAACTAGATCATTCATAAATTCATCAATACCTCATTGTCTAAAGACGAATTACTACTGTAAGGGGGAAATGGCAACATTATCTTTGTATGCACTGCACTGTAACTTACAGTATGTACAGTATATACTGTATACAGCATTAGTTAAGTTATTGCGTGGGTGAAATAGACTCTTCCCTCGCCCCTCTATATTCCCTCTTTCCCCCCCGCGCCTTTCTTACCATCTCAGTCTCTATCTCTCACGGTTGGAGCTCTGGTCTTGATTCATTCATATAGCTTGTAGTTGAAAGGCTGTTAAGTAATTGGAAGGTTTCCGGTCCCAGTCTATGTTTCTAAATGCTGCCCCCCCTTAACCCTGAACATGCAATATGACCACTGAGCAACCATCAGCTGGGCCAAGCTGAAACTGAATTTCCCCTGTGGGATTAATTAGGTCTACATGTGGTCTGATTTCACGTTTCACAAAGAGAGAGAGAGCGAGAGGGGGGAGGTGAGGAGGGAGATAGGGATTGATATCTATAGTGCATGCATGCTTGTTTACAACTGTCAACTGGAATGTAAATCACCTTACGGTTGTTTGTGGCATTACATGGTCTGTACGTGTAGCTATAGTGTGCATTCATAACAATCCTTTACTGCAGACTGATCTCGCAATGGATCAGAAAACAGATTTTGAAATGGATCAGTAGGTCAACATAACAGCATAAGCTGGAATGGAACAGAGGCTCAGTGATAAGCACTGCGGCGTTGCCTCACAGCAAGAAGGTCCAGGGTGTGGGGAGGTTGCGCATTCTCACCGTGTTCACACATTTCAGCAAGAAAGGGGGAAAATAATAAAAGAGGAGAGAGAGAGAAACATGGTGTTATAGTACTGATATGTACTGGCTGCCAGTGTCCTTGTCTGAGGCCATAGACCTGGAGCTGGTACTGTACCTGTGCATCATGCAGAGAATAGCAACACCACTCCTAAAAGTTAGAGACAGAGGACAAATTCTGTGCAAGTGCAAAGTGTACATACAGAACTTAGCAGCAAGTCACAGAAAAAGTACATAAATGGAAGAAAAGGGTTGCTTAGTTTGCTCAAAGTCAGTGCTGTAAGTGAACAGTGAGGGGTAGTATAGATACAGTACAGGCTAGGCCTACTATGCATGTGTTGAGCTTTGTCAAGATAATGGCTCCTACACAGTTATGAGTACAGGCTCTGCCTGTGCATCCCCACAGTTATGCGAGGCATCATTTAATGAATCACTTTTAGTTCATAGGCCTGCGATTTCTTGTTCTAATAGTGTGTCTACTAATATGTACGTGGGATAATAATTATTAGCATTTCCAGAGTTGAGAGACCTCCATTATGAATTGTCCACTTATTATGCAAGCAAGTGAGGAAGTTAACTACATTTGTCTTAGTGGTACTAATTGAGCAGACACACACTTTAATGAGGAATTCATGCATACAGTGTGTGCATGACAAAGAGGGAAGAGAATAACCTACAGTGGGAGGTGTGAGTGAGCAAATGAGGAAGCAATGTCCATAATTTATGTCTTTATGTACATTCACAAGTACATCCATCATTCTATAGGGACAGAACCAGTGGCCAGCGCATGGACTGAGCTTAATTAGAAAATAATGCCCCGGGCATTCATCTAAAAGGTTCACTGCTACTGTAGAAGATAAAGCACATTTTAATTACAGGTCTCTTTGTCTTTTGTAGGTCCCAAAACAGCCAGTCAATCACTGGGCCTGGGGAAGACATGGTTAAATATTCCCAAAGGAAATCGCTGATTTAGCGAAAAACAAAATGCAATTCCTGTTTTGCATACAGTAGACTATAATTAAGTTGTCAATATCAAGTATGGAAGAAAATTAGAAAATTGAAGTCGCTGCATAAACACTGACTCTGTATGTCATATTAAAGGGTTAGTTCAGGTTTTTGGATTTAAAGCTGTAGGAAATACGTGCCATTAATATAGTGGTTGTAAAGGTTTTAATTGATTGCCTGACTCCCATGGTGGGAGTTCTGCTCTGGTTTTGATGGATATTAAATATCGTAGTTCCGGTTACTTGGTGGTAATTAATCCACAAAACTAGCATCATTCATAATTATTGTTGACCTTCTAATATAGAGAGCAACTTTCGTTCAACTCAACTCTGTCACATGGAACTACGGTGTTGTGCTGCTGCAGGCGTATAGTGATACTGGAAACTTGCCACAGTGGATCATCTGTTTCTGTTCTGAGCATCTTCCTCGGTCGCTCCAGCATGTCCTCTCTCACTGGGTCCATAAACCTCCCTCTTCAGCCTAACTCTTCTCCTCTTGCCTGGCAGCTCCATCTTCAGCATCCTTCTCCAAATGTACCCCTCATCCTTCCTCCGCACACGTTCAAAGCATCTCAACATCACCTGTCTTATGACCAAACCTCCTAACCTGGGCTTATCCTCTTCATTTCTGATACTGTCAATTTTTGTCACTCCTAATGAGAATCCTAGCATCCTCAATTCTGCCACCTCACGCTCCGCCTCCTGTGTCTTCATTAGTGCCACCCAGGTTTCCAAACCGAATAGCATGGTGGTCTCACTACTGTCCTATGCATCTTCCCTCTCACACTTGCTGGTACCCTTTTGTCACAAATCACTCCTGACACTTTCCTCCATCCATTCCACCCTGCCTGCCTGTTCTTCACCCCTCTTCCACACCCCCCATTACTTTGGATATTGGAACTGTATGTAAACTCCTTCAACTTCACCACCTCTACTCCTTGCATTCTCACTGTTCCACTGTCCTCGCTCTTGTTCAGAGACATATTATGTCTTACTTCAGTTTACTCTCATTCCTCTTTTCCCTATGCAACCTGTTCCAATCCTGCTCCATACATACCACAATGTCATCTGCAAACATCATAGTCCATGGTGCATCCTGCCTCATTTCATCTGTCAACCAACAACCGGTCCATTAATGCAAACAATAAAGGGGCTCTCGGATCAGAGCCAAGCCTTGGTGTAGGCCTACTCCCACCTTGAAACATTGTGTCACTACTAACGCATTTTCTATCTCTAAAAAGGTCAGTGTAACTCCTGCCCTTCTATACTTCTCGATCAACACTCTCAGACTGTAGTGCTCTTCCTTTCGCATAAAATCATACTGCTGCTCGCTAATTGTCAGCTCTCTTCTTCTCTTCTGTACATTGCCCTTGTTCTTGAAAATTGGTACCACTACTTCGCCAATGATCAACATTATCACACTTTCCAGGATTGTGTTGAACAATCTACAATCTCAGTACCAAGGAACTAAACTGCTGTCTCTTCTAGACATTCCACACTTTGACCGGTATATCATCTGGACCAACTGCCTTCCCATTTCTCATCCTCTTCATATCTGCCCTCAATGCCTCCTTCCCAATCTCCCTCTCTTTCTAGTTCACTATCCACCATTCACTCTCTCATTTTCTTCATTCATTAGCTCCTCAAACTATTACTTCCATCTTCTTAACACACTGTCTTCGCATGTCAGAATCTTCCCATCTATATAATTTATGCAAATCCTTCCCATCTTGGTCCCTGCCTAGCCAATTGGCGCTTTCTCCCTATTTAGTGTCCAAAGAGGGAGAACCTCTAATACAACTCCTCATACTTTGCCACCCCTTTTTGCTTTCCCCCGCATCTCCTTGCCTATACTGTCTTCATCCCTCTGGCTATCCCATTTCTTTTAAGCAACTCTCTTCCTCTGGAAGAAGATAATAGCTGGAAAAAGTAGCATTGTAACATTCAAATCTCTCCAAGTAGGTTGTGGACATGGTTTGGTGAAAAACCTGGCCTGTGTACAACAATGGACAATATTGAATACCTTGCAAAATAACGTGCAAAATGGCAACCAACTCAAAACAGTTTGACAAAAATACTGAACATTACACTTTCAACAAATCTTTTACCTTTCAAACAAAATATATTTTTAAATCAAAATGAACAGACAAAACAAACTTTTCAACATCATGTTCTGTACCCCGCAGTCAGTGATTGCTGTAGTTGTGATTGCTGAATGCTGTGACTAGTCAGTGACTGCTGATTGCTGTGACTGGAATCCCCACCCACAGGAATTCACAGCAGTGACATTTAGACAGCATTGAAAGCAAAATGACACATTTTTAAGTCTCTGCAGAAGTACACTAGTGAGGGGCCACATTATGTGTTTCTGTGAGTCAGAGATGGAGAGTTTACAAAAAGCATTTCCTTCCACAAGAGGATGTCCAATACATTATCTTAGGGGCAAGCTGGGATGTGGTAACCTGTAATTATAATATAACTAGAAAGGTCGCAATTTTGAATTGCAAAGTGTGGTTGCCGCAGTCGCTTACGTAGGCCCCTACGACAAACTTTGCCAGCCAGTTACAATGTCAAGTCACCCCTGTGATCATGTGGAAGTAATTCGGAGGGGATTTATAGCCCAAAAAACATGTTTTTGCAACAAACGGATACATTTCTTGCATTTGTGGCACCCCCTATGGACGAAAATGGAATTGCTTTTACCTCTAGGTTGATTAACCCACCCTCGACCTGTGATTCAAATGTGGGATGGATTGGACATTCCATTCGGGATTTGTGGCATTTTTGGTAAAATAGGCCCCTCCCACTAACTTTGGAAGCCGATTACGGCCGAACGATACACCAAATCAAAAATCAAAAAATTGCCATTTTATTTGGATAGGTCCAGAGACCATGTGTACCGATTTCTGTGAGATTTGGACATAATATGTAGGAATGCGGGCAAAAAGTATGTTTTGGACAAAATTCAAAATGGCGGAAAATCGATCCTGACGGAAATGGGCGTGGCCTATATGGGGAGATGCGTCATGACCCAAGGAATCCAGGGAAAAAATCATAGACATATAAACTTTCCTTTCCCTTTCCGGCTCTGGAGCGCGTATGTTCGTAGGGGGGCAAGATTTTCCCAACATTCTTTGCGAATCATAAGAGGGCACTGCAAAGCTTCAAGGGGCGTCAGTGCCCTCTTGGCTCTCGAGCGAATGAGCTCAAGAGAATGAGCTCAACTTCCGCCACCCTATCTAGGAACGTCTCTCCAATGGACTACAGCGGCCATTGAGGCGTCTATATTTTATAATGTCTATGGAAAAAATAATTTAACTCTTGACCTACGGTTCAAGAGTTAAACGTAAAGTGGGCTGTTATAGCGCCACCATCAGGCCGACCGAAGTCTTGTAACTATAGCCCTTATGGTCTCCGAAGGAAAAAATACTTGAATGTGAGTTTTCGCAGTTTCAATGGAAAAGATGGGTCGCACACTTTTGTGTATTTGGGAAAGGGGCTATATTCTAGTCCCTAGTATATATAATTTAAACGTCACCAAGATTTGGTAGGCAAGACCAAGAGCAGACAGTGGCGAGCCGAGAGACATGTGAGACAATTATGAAAAATAATAATATCCAGTCAGGGTCAATTGTGGACAATATTATCATGAAGATTCAGGCAGAGAAACAGAATTTAAAACCAGAGCGAGACCAGGAGGCCTGGCCAAGCGGGCCATCGGCCAGAAGCCTCCTGAGGTGTCTTTTGGACACCTCTTACACACACTCTCCCTAAATGGTGATAAATATGGACAGGCTATACTAAGTGACAGTAAAATAATCATGCTGATTGGTTAAGTGAATGACACCCATGTACAGTATATACTAAAACATATTCTACTAAGTCCAGTCCATGGGGGTCAGCTGTTGGATTCGCAGCTGTAACATACAATTAAATCGAACAGAAATTATTTTGAACAGATTGGCATTCTAAAAGTTCTGTTACAAGACAAGCCGGGTCTTCATAGCTCAACTCGACTCAGGAGTATAATTTGCCTGTACACTGACTGAGCCACTAGGCATCCCATAGTAGTATAATTTATAGTCACACAGCCACTACCACCACTCTGACCTATTACTCAGCATCGGTGGGTGGTGGTGGGGAAACACAAGGCCAGCCACTGTCATTTAATTGTGGCAGGCTGGCTTAGACACTTTCAAACAAATACAAATAAACAGGACGGAGATGAATCAGTCATGAATCAACCTCCTCTCCTTGAACTCAACCTCACCTATATCAGGAAATATCCTTGAACAAAATAGAAAAAGCCAAAAGAAGCACCACCCCAGTAGCTCTCTGAGTAAAAGCACACATAAATAATGCTGCAGTATATACCGTAGTCTTTCATGCAGTCATCCCCGGCACGTTTCGAATGTTACCCGATGTGCTTTACTGCATGTTATCCCCTCCACTCTCCCTTTTCACTTTCACATTTGAATAAAGCATAAAATAAATATTGCAAAAAAAGATGAGCAGTCCTTGGTAGTGAGAATGCAAAAGTATTCATTGACTGTTGAATGCCAAAGCACAACATTCATTACATCAATAAAAAAAAACTATTTATCATCGCAACTTACTGCCGCCAAGGCCAAATCTGTGTATCAATACTAGTAACAAAGCCTAGCTAGAAGATAAGATTACATGCAAGGTGTGATTGATGTCCAACAAGAGGACATCCAGTACATTTGTCTTAGTGGCTCACAGCTGGAGGATAAGACACGACATTAGTGATGGAGTACGACCACCACAATACATTGTGTCCCTGCCTGAAACCCACAGATGCTTGTGACAGGAGGGGCATCATGATGTGAAATACCCCTTGAATGGCTACCGCTGATGCTGTTGTGGGGATTAAACCAGGCTTATAATGGCCTGGGGGATTTGTGCGACTGCCGGGTGACAGCCGTCGAATTGGGTGGCAGGCAGAAAAGAATTGCACCTAGAACACAGCACTCAATCTATACAGTCGCCAATCACTGTGGGAATCTATTGGCCATGTAAAAAAAAGAACGAAAAGAAACTGCTGAGAGAAGACACATAGGCCTGCTTTAAGGGCTGTAAATGACAGTAGAGCATCAGCATTTGAACATATCTACTTTACTACTTTAAAACTAGTTCATCTTGGCCTCCAGTAATAATCCCATGACAGATGCTATAGTATATTACATATGAGTGCTCAAACTACATTCTACAACAATATATGTATCCTATTCTAGGCTTGTTTGGGGGATTTTGCTAGATTAATCTTTCCATGGGCAGCTACTTTACATCCTCAACGGCTAATTCATGCAGGACCCACAGTTGCTATGGCAATAACTGGCAGCAAAAATAAAGGGGTGGGATGGGTAGTAGACATAGTATCCCGAGTTGACAGGCAAATAGCTGGTTTCAGTTTATTCCACCAGCTGATTATTTCCATCAGCGGTGACTGACAGGCCAATGGTGGATTCGGTCAAAGAGCTTGTGTTTGTATTGAGCCGTGATAAATTACATGTGAGGTCATTGCTGTGAGCCTCACAGATTCAATGAGACCAAACTCATATCCTTCTGACATCTTCCTGCCTCCTCAGGAATCAGAAGGTTTTTATCCCATAATCCTAATTAAGTATTGCCTCCTATTGCAGTGTAGAAAAATGCCCAGTTGTTTACACAGTGGAGCCCCAGTTCAGTTCCCATGCTCTGTTCAAACACTTACTGTAGTTCAGGATCATCTTTGCAATGCTGAGGAGAAAGTGATAACAGAGAAAGTGATAAAAGATAATTGGGAGTAGTTGGAATCACTTTCAAGGGAGAGGTTGAAAGTTTAAACCGAGTGTTGCATAAGCATGCTGCAGATTACTTCCGTACACTGTCCAGGGATGAAAGATTTTGACTTTGGAATTTTGAGGGCATGAGTCTCATTTTCACAAACTCAAGTCATCTCATGGTCGATTGAGCAGCCTGGTGTGGTAGAGACATCCACTAGCACTGTCCTTCCTTACTGTGAATCCCCATTTGACCCTTCTCTCCACTACACGTTTTATTATCCTGCCCACATTATCCTGCCCACATGCATGCATGGCAGCTAGGGTATTATAATTGGTCCAGTATGTGTGGTGTGAACAAAATAAATAGATAATGGGTAGCTGGATTTTCATGAAACCTGGTGGAATGTATTATCACTATGGCTGCACCAAACAGAGGGGGTCAAATGGCCACGGTCACAATCAACATCAGAATACATTTCATGAAATAATATCTCTGGAAGGGAGTGGTAGAACAAGAGATGTCGGTGTGTTTTTCCTTCCAGTACAATAAAACCATCAAAACACGTCTCACTCTCAAAATGTACTTCCTACTCAAATGTTTTATGGTCATGATTCTCGCTGGATGGCTTAAAATTGACAAATATTTTTTGGAAATCTATGGGAAAAATTTGCTTTTTTGAGTGGAACCACAAAATGTCCACCACTGCTATGCCCTATATAGCATACTTTTAAAAAGGTTTAGGCATAGTTAAAAAAAATAATGCCTAAACGTAACCTCAGTAAAATCGTGCCTACTGTATTCTAACATGTTAAACTATACCCAATCTCAGTAAAACCATGCCTAAAACTCTAGGGCTGGCAGTTACCAAGGCTTAGTGCTCTTTCCATCTTACGAAATTAAAAGCAATCTAAATGTATGGCCCTGTATGGACTTCCTGGGTTGCACCTTATTTTCCTTGGGTTGCACAGGTAGCAAACAGTTAGCAGTTTGGTTTCTAAAGTCGAGTACAAATCCATGAAACTGATGACAGTAGACTGTAGATAAAGTACGCAGTAGCTTACCCGTACACAAGATTTAACAATGAAGAAACCTTCAAAATCTCAAATATTATTTAATGCAATTCAGTGGACCACTATGCTAGCACAGTCAAAATGACCTTTGACCCCACTTCTAATCAGTTCATCCTTGAGCCCAAGTGGACAATTGTGCCAAACGACATGAAATCGCCGCAAAGCATTCCTCAGATATCATGTTGACATGGTTGGCACACAGATGTACACTACATACGTACAACCCATAACATAATACCTCTGGCCAAGGCTGTGGCCAGCGGACGCATAAAGAAAAGAAAATGTGCATGCACAAGGTCTGTGACCTTGACCACCTACTTCAGTTCATCCTTCAGTCCAAGCAGACATTTTGTGCCAAATATCATTAAACTCGTCAAGGGATTACTGAGATATTGCGTTCGCAACGAAGTGACAGACTGGAGGTCAGTGACCTTAACCTGTACATACGGAAGGCCAGAGGGGCTTATTGTCAGTATTAGCTGAGCAACAAGGCCATCCATTACCTTTACAGCGTGCCAGAACCCTGGAAGACTGATTGCTGAGGCAGAGTGTCATGCTTACTACTACCATCAGTTCCCAGTACCTTATATTTTAGTTACCCAAGCTGTGATACTCATACAAGTATGCCGAGTAGCCGGTAACTGGGATTGAACCCAGAACCTTGTGGTCCAAAAGGAGTGTGCTGTACCAACTGAGCTACCCATATATTATGTTTGCATCTCGTAAACATTAATGATTAACATTAAATCAACCGACTGGGTTATTATTTTGTACATGTATGAATGTATATATGTAGTATGTACGGTACTCTATCAATTACAGTACATCCATTGGGCCATTAGCTCATAATAATTACCTTCTTACTGCTGGTTTTGTATAAGGTGAACTTCAATTTCACATCTCAGCCAATTTGGAAGGCATGAAGCATTTATAAGCTTCTAGTTTTAAAAGTTTGTCTTGCTCCCTATGTCACACAAGGGAACTGCAGGTCAAGAAACAGACAATGAAAATATAATGGCACAGTGTTTTCTTTCAGTGAGTCTGAAAGGAACCATACATATGGTGTCCCTTTTGAAATATTGTTTGTAATTTCTTTCAAAATGTACAATTGTAGCATTTATTGTTACTGTACACCAGTGAGAAATTTGAATACATTAACATAATTTCACATTCAGGTGCATACAGTTATTTACTTATTTCAATTAACAAGGGAGAACCACCACGGAAAACAACCAGTTTATTGGAGTCTTTATTCTGCGAGGGGATAATCATTTATTGCTCAAAACATTTATTGTCTTTTATTACACTACCGTTCTCAAAGAAATCATTCAAATTAGAGGCTTTCTTTATCCAATGTATTATGTTCAGGCACTAGTTAATTCATTTTGTACCAGTACAGTCAAATGTGAAGTGGAAGTTGGCATACAACATGCCTCACTGTGAGGCAAAAAAGGACTATAAATGCTAAAGAAAAACACAAGGAGCCAGTGGAAATGTGGAGGTGCAAGTGTTTTATTTGTTAAATAAAAAAAAATCGAATTATGCACACAAATCTTTAGAATTTGGAATAGAACTCAAGAGTTGAAATAACGAATAGCTATTTAGAAAACAACTTCGCAGAGCAGCAGCACTGCACCAGTCACCAGGGCCGTGGACCTCCACCTCCAACTGTCCTCTAGCTGTTGTGGCCTTGAAGAGCCTCTGCCATGAACAACTTCCCAAGGTTCTGGGAGGTGAACTCCTTGACATTCCCGCAGTAATTGTTAATTTGCCCTGTTGGAGGGTGCATGCACATACGCCCACGCACACACACGCACGCACACACACGCACAGGAGAAACAGAACGACAACATATCAAATTAGTGGGGGAACCCGGGTAAAGAGAAGAATGTCAACATGTATCAGAAAGCCATGGCTCGGCTGAGAGACAGCAGGGGGCTGACTTGGAGATTGAGCCAATGAACTTTTGATTGATATAATTTCAAGTAAATAGGCTGAGAAAATTACAGACCAAAAAAACCGAGCTCCTGCGTGGGGAGCAGAGGCAGCTGATGAAGTTTGGAGTGTGGGAAGCTGGCTACCTGCGATGTAGAACACTGTCTATCCATGCATGGAGAGAGTGTGTGTGTGTGTGCGCGTGCGTGCTAGGACATATAGGACGAGGCAGATAAGCACTGTGGGAGTAACTGATGGGCACATCACAAAGTGTGAATGGCCTGTGTGTGTGTGTGTGTGTGTGTGTGTGTGTGTGTGTGTGTGTGTGTGTGTGTGTGTGTGTGTGTGTGTACCTGCAATAAGCAGGGTGTCCATGCGTGGTGGGGG